>JAMQGT020004557.1:0-26437 GCA_024447675.2 Pterophyllum scalare
ATATGAACATAAATTAATCTCCACTGAATGAGAGAAATAAAAAAGAGACTCTGCAGACACCACCCACAGCAAACATTGTGTTTCTGTTTTAGTGCCAAGGAATTAAGTATAAAGCATTAAGCATTTATGGTTTCTTTCCAGAGCCAATAGTTAATGTAGATCAGAATGCAGCTAGAGGATGTAGGGCAATCTAAATGAAAAGTACAACTTTGATTAATTTTTGACTAGAAAAACACTCACTTGCACTAAAAGGGACTGGAGTGTGGAGGTATATGTGCTCATAACTTATCATTTTGTTTTTCGGGCTTTAAAAAGTTGTGTTTGTAAAAGACGGCACAAAATCATCACAGGGGTCCTTTTTGAAAGCCAATGGTTACTCCTGACTACAGCGTGTACAACAACCACTGCATGACTTACAGAGTAGGTGAGGTCAAAATTGATGTGGTCCGTACTGCCAGACTGTTCCCTCTGTCTGACCAGTGCTCTCTCCTTCCTCCCTGCCTCTTTGGCTTTTTCAAGGGCCTGTACACACACACACACACACACACACACACACACACACACACACACACACACACACACACAGAAAACCCTGTAATTTTGCAATTTTTGAATCACGGTGAATGGCCCCATTTGGAGAGCCTTCTCTTAAAATCCAGTCAGCCAATATTAAAAAAGTTTGTTAAAGAAGGATATGCTGACCAGCTGTACATCTCCTGTGCTCTGTGCCATGCAGCTCTCCTCTATCAGGTCATTGACTTGCTTCTCCAGGATCTTGATCTTCTCCTCAGGCCTGCAGGAACATGACACAGAAAGAGCAGGGGTGATATTTTCGAGAACAAAATCCTCTCTGACTGCTTCATAAGACACAGCTGCTTATAGGTAGCTTGGGATTTACCTACACATTAAAAGAGTGAACAAAACGTTCCTACCCTCTATGAGTAACATTTGCAGTGGACACATAATGCAGTCTTTAAGATGCAGAGTACCTTAAAGCATGCACAAACCTAAACATAATTTTATTTTAATTTATTAGCTACTGATGACAACTGATTGTTATTCTATTCTTATTTACACTCTTAATTGTTGCTTTAGATTTTTTAGATATAACACCTTTTTATGACTGAAATCTAATGCATAAAATACAGCATCCACACTCATGGGGCCACTTTCTTAGTTGGAGCACCTTGTTTGCATTAATTAGGACCCCCTTCTGCTTTTAGAACTGCCTTAATGCTTTGTAGCATAAATTCAACAAGATGCTGGAATAACACCTCAGATATTTTCCATATTCACATGATAATGTAGCATCACACAGTTGCTGCAGATTTGTCAGCTGCTCATCCATGATGCAAATCTCCCATTCCACCACAAACCAAAGGGGCTCTGTTGAATTAAGATCGGGCTTTGGAGGACATTTGAGTGCAGTGAACTTACTGCCAGTGTTCAAGAAACCAGTCTGAGATGATCTGAGCGTTGTGGCAGCCATGAGAAGATGGGTAGACTGTGGTCATAAAGGCATAGAGACGGTCAGCAACAATACTCTGGTATTGTTTAAACAATGCTCAGTTGGTGATAAGGGGCCCAAACTGTGCCAAGAAAAATCCCTCACACCATTACAACACCTAAACTGTTGATACAAGGCAGAATGGATCCATGCTTTCATGCTGTTGACGTCATCTAAATATCACCATCTTGCAAACTCAAGACTCATCAATGCAGCCAACATCTTCCAATTTTCTACTGTCCAATTTTGGTGCATGACAGTTCACTACTGTCATCCAGAAACAGGAGTGACTGTGTAGGAAAATTCCAGTAGATCGGCCATCTTCAAAGTCAATTAAATCACCTTTCTTTTCCATTCTGATGCTTCATTTGAACTTTAGCAGGTCGTCTTGACCGTGTCTATGTGCCTAAATCTACTGACTTGCAGAACTGTAATTGCTTGATTAGATATCTGTGTTAAAGAGCAGCTGAACAGACATACCTAATGAAGTGGTCAGAGAGTGTATATACAGTATATTTTATACCTAAATGCAAGCCTTTTCACCTGGAAACAAACCAGTTTAATGTGAAAACTTACGTATCCTCATTCTTTGCTTCTAGTGGAGGTGCAGGACCTCTGGACTGGCCTAGAGGGTCAAAAGTTGAGCCTGAAAATATAAATCATATCAATTCATCACTAAATCACTGCAAGGGGAATGACACAATGCTTATTTAATTGTAAGGACAATTAAATCTGTCCTAACAAAATACACAGAGGTTCACATTAACAAAAACTGTTAAATTCTATTTTTTATTTTGGAGAAAAAAAAAATCTTGTCCCACTCAACGGTGTCTATTCCTGAAGTATATCTTGTATAATAGAGATCAAGTTTAACCCACATCAACTCACACAGAAGAAAACAGATGCAACAGACAATTTCTGCTGTTCACTTCTTTAAACTCACCACGACCCAGAGAGGAGGTGTAACCTGCTGCTCTCACAGCAGTCATTGGTCGGACTGCCCCGTCCTGTTACATGTGAAAACAATAAAAATAAGAAATGTAATACGGTAAATACTAATTATAATGATTAAATTAATAATATAATAAAAAGAGATGCTGGACCTCAGATGCGCATTTCATTGTTTAGTAATCCTCACCTGCACAGCGCCAGTTATGGGTCGTCCCATTGAAGAGGCCATAGCAATGCGAGACTTTGTGAGGCAATAAGATCAATAACAATAATTTAGGTCTATTTAACATGTAAAAACAAACAAAAATGTCAAATGACAATTAAACTCAATTATTGTATGGTGTTACTGTACCAAATGTGTATTTTATTTATTTTATTTAGATGAGTTCTTCCTGTCCAGCAATATTATCATGCAGATTACTGTGAAACAATCGCTGTCATCAACTGCACACCTTGGCACCTACCAGTGATTTAATCTGACCAACTTCTGCTAATTTACTTTCAACAAAGAACTGCGCTTTGAAGGAAGTCTGTGGCTGTGCTGTGCTCATTCAAAAAAGATCTCACTTTTACAGGGTGATTTTTAGTTTACTGTTCATACTCCAAAGGAAGTTGCTAGAGGCCGAGATCCAATGGCAGTGCCAGGAAACTTAGCAGTCATCTGAAAAATTAAAAGATATTTATTTGTAACTAAACAATTTATCAATCACACACACACACACACAATAAACAATACTCATCACCTACCGGGGGTCTTCTTCCATGACTTGTCCTCACTGCTTCCTGGAAGCCCACATCATTCTCCAGCTCCTTCAAATTGGTCAAAAATCAGTCTTTATTCTTTGGATACTAGTTGTCCAACTCACAAACAGACATTTTACACACGCAAGCAAGCAATTTTGAAATAAAAACTTCAAATAGCTCGTCTTTCGCCACGACACTAACTCGTATAACATGCACGTGAAACATTGTTATCTATAGGCTTAAAAGCCAACTTCTTCATGCTAATTGTAGTGTTTGGTGGTTAAGTCACCTCCGAGTCAAATGTCGGATTATAGTCATTGTAACCCGAGTATAGGTCATCTTCCTCTACAGCCAGATGCACATGTTCCATTTCTGTTTCTCCAGAGAGGTGGCTTAAGAAAACACTCCTAAATGTCTGAAAATGAAAACGTTAACAATGCGAGCTAACAAATGAGGGTTTGTTGTTTTAGGATTTAATCCCACAATTCAACGCGGCACCGGGCAGGCCAGTTTTCTTTTCACACTTCTGATTGGTTTTTCACACGTCAATCATCGTCAAACCTCAACATAATTGGTCGAAGATGATTTCATTCGTTGCTAGGTTACAAGTGTACGCTACAAGCTATACTTTTCTTCATACACTCAATATTACATTATAGTTTTTTAATACATAGTGATTATTATTTCGAAAAAGTAGAAATTAATAGTTTATGTATTTTTATTGTTCGTGTGAAGGAAAACACTTAGTGCGCTCGTTTGCCTTCTTTGGTCCTTCCAGGTCACCGTACAAGCGCTGTCAGCGTGACTGCGGTGACTGAGGAGGGAAAGCATCGATAGAAATGCTGTAACTTAATTCTGGGCTGGAATCACAACATCAAAAAATGAGTTCTTCTGACATGAAGATCATCACTGTGATCGGCAGGTGAGCTGCGGCTATACTAGCTCTGAGCTGTGTTCATGAAGCTGAAATGAAAGGTGCCGTGCTGAATAAAGCATTAAAGCTTTTTCACAGTTTCAAATTTTACTAAAAACACCTTTAACAACCTTACTGATATTTCACAACTCACACAATTTGAACAAATTGTATGCTGTTCTAAATAAATTTATATGGAGATTTTATTTAATTTCTTTAAAAAAAACTGAAACTTTCTTGGTAGTCCTAAATTTTAAATATCTATAACCTGCAATCATTTGCTTTAAGTGTTACATAAATAATATTGTAACTGTCACATGTTGTGGAGAGTAAGATACCTTGCACACTTTTTTGTTTGCTTTTACAACAGTATATTTACAGCACTATAACTTTTTATTAGTCATTTTAGGTCCAGGTGCTGCTAAACTACATGCAACATCCTCCCATCTCCTTTGCCAAACAGAGAAAGACCCCCCCAAACACTGCTGCCTGTGCTCTCCCCTCAGCAGGCAGTTGGACTGCACGCACGGCCCTGCTCCACTAAACTGTCTGAAGGCCGCAGCCTGGTGTTGTGACACAGGATCATTTCATTACTTTAGATTTAGCTAGAAAATACAGAAAAAGATACAGTAGATAAGTTGTCTGTTATGTGCAGACACAACAGTGGTTCATGCCTTAAGTTAGGTGTATTTTTTATGGTTGCCAGTCAGTGTAAAGAACTTAACAACCATAAAACATTCCTCTGAAAATAGTCAGGAACAAGGACTAGACTGAGAAAAAGTGAAAAAAAAACCCCATAATTAACCTTAGTGCGTGAAGATATTGATTATATTTAGTCTAAATGCTGGTTTAAACACTTTAAAAGACCTTCAGAAAACCTGGGAAACTATTGCTCAGGGCCTGTTTATAAACCCTTTTAGTATCAGCTATCAGTATCAGCACGTCTTTTTTTTTTATAAACCAGAACGTAGAAAATTTTCATTTGTTATTACACAATTTGTCCAGCAGATGGCTCCAACTCCATTGTTTCCAATCATCTCAGCTCCGTCTGCAGGGCCTGTAGCACAGTAGCATCACAGCTGAGCAGATGGTAGGTGTGGAGTTCTGGGATGTCTTCACAGTAAACTGGAAACAATTATTCCATCACTTCCCTTTTCAAGTTAACTGACATGCTTGGTATGCAGACATGCATCTGTAACCCCATCAAACTCAGTATTAGCCCTCAAATTCTCTACTGGTGACATTCACTACAAAAGTTAGTCTGAAAATATATCTAACAATTCAAATAAACTGTGTAAAAATAGAAAGTCTGCTATCCGAGGGCGTAAACTGAAATAAAAATGGTTTGCTGTAAACACTGCCCATGAACCATGCATGAACGGAGCCCCAGAATCCAGAAAGATCTGAATTAGATTTGCAGTGCTTTTTTTGGAACATCATGATTGTCCATGTTTCGAGCAATCCTCCTCAAAAGACCAACAGGCTCAATGACAAAAAACCCAAAATGCTGTCATAAAATAATCAATAAATTGACTGTTTACTACAGACAGTGCACAAGTAAATGAAAATGCCGAAGCCAGGACATTTTATACAATACGTTTATGTACACTTTACACATCATTAACAAAACAGCCATCTACAATAACATGGATGGGACGAGGAGGGTTCTGTCTCCCACATGATGCTTCAGCAAGTGGCTCTGATCCTTTTTATTTGGTTTGTTATTGCTGTCCTTCAACTCAAATAGTCTTTGTAATATCCAGTGTGTGTGTGTGTGTTGAAGAGTGACTGGGTGGAGGTGCTGCTGTAGAAAAATACTAATAAAATTATCCTGCTAAACTTTCAGGGAGCCATCCGTCTCTGGCCTTCATGTGTGCGGAGGCAGGGGGCTACAACATAAACTACTTTGGGGAGGGGGGGCTATATTAAACTGCAAAGGTCAACAGCAAGAAAGTTGCTCCCTCTTTAGCTGAACTCGTACATCTCTGCCTGCCGTCTACTGGTGTATAAAAACATTTCAGTCATCTTTGTTTTCCTTGAAGGGTTCGCCTTGAAAACATTATATATTTATAGATATTTACAGCCTTTAGTGAAACACAATCTGATTTTGGTTTTCTGACGTTGCAAAGAAATGTCCTCCTGTGCTGTGTGCTTCCACAGCCTCAAAGACAGCCGGCCATACCTCATGTTTTGCGTGTCTGTGTGTGCGCCTGCGTGTCTTAGCTTTATGGCAGGCACAGTTCTAATTGGTTGTCATATGACCTGATTCTCTCACCCTCTAACACATGTACACACACACACACACATACACACAGTACAATCGACAGAACAAAGGCACTCTGGGAAAGATTGGGGTGATGTGTGCATCTGTGTGTGTGTGCGCATGTCAACCAGGGTGGGTTGGCCCCTCTAATACCTTCAAATTATACAAAAGAACTGCAACTTGTTTTGCCCTTAGTGTCGCTCTGTATGTGTTGTGTGTGTGTGCGTGCTCCAGAAGGCTCCAGGCACGTGAAGAGGGGGAGGAGGAGCAGGAGGAGGAAGAGGAGGACAACGGCAATCAGCAGGTGCTGCCTGACAGTCCGTGCTCCGTGGCTTCAGTCTAACATGAACCTCTGAGTCCATCTGCTCAGCAGTTTAGTCTCCATGATCAGCTCCTCCTCCTCTTCATCACGCCTGCTGATCGTGCCGGGCAGGTGGGTGTAACAGCAGGAAAGGAAAACAAAGGTTAAAAAAAAAAAGGACATCCGAGGAGGTGAAAACAGGGTAAACATTCAGGCATGAGATCGACCCCCAGCAGCTAGAGAGGTCCTCAAGGCCTTCAGCCGTCTCTTCTACCCATAGTTCTCAGGGATGAAGCAGGGGCGTCTTTGATTGGTTGCTTTTCAGAATGATGATGATTAGAGGCCGATTTGGTTTTCCAGTGATTATTTCACGCAGAGCAGGCCGCCGACGTTGGCGACAAACTCCTCCAGGCTTTTAAGGAAGGCAACCTTCTGCTTGCGGTCCATGGTGGGCGGCGTGCTGCTGGCTGTCAGCTTGTTGAAGGCGTCGGCTAACCGCTGGTAGATTATGGCATCTCTCTGAGAGGACAGCAGAGTCTCAACCAGCTCCGAGTACTCCGCCTGACAGGAGAGCAATGTAGCATGAGATCAGGATCAAATGAAGGGAAGTGTTCAAGCAGAAATTATTATTAGAAGACGTCACGTCTGAAGAAACTGTCGCTGGCAAGTATCTTTTTCCACTGTAAAAGGTCTCAATCAGCACTTATTCCAACATTTGAGTGTTTAGAAACTATTACAATGACAAATATGGTTTTTCAACAATTAAAAAAAATACCACAAACATACAGAAAATAGATTAAAGAAGTAGAATGGTATACAGCTAAGTGAAATGAATCAGAAATCAAAATAAATACAAGAAAAGTATTAATGTAAAAACAAATATCGAGTAAAAGCAAATGAATTAATTGATTAGATGAGCAAAATAAAGAACAAGTTATTTAAGAAAATGGTCACACACAAAAAAAAAAATCGCAACAATAACAATTTCCAAAAACCTGCAGTAATTTTATATATTAGCTTCTGATTTCTTTTAACTGGCTCCTACAACACAGTAATTTCCCAACTTTTAAATGAAGTATTTATTATCTTATTTTATGAAAGAGAAAAAAGAAGACTGTCAGTCTGGGCAGAGAATTTGCACAGAAAATAGATTTAGTGGATATTTCAGTTTAATGTCATGAAAATAACTGAAACATCCAAATTTGCTTTAAAATTTTTTTCCATTTATCTTTTGGCATTAATGCACTGTGTTATGTTAATTGCATTCATGTATTTTTGTTTTGAGCAATGTAGTCTCAAAGTTGGGCTCATAAATGAATACGTACATAAAACAATGACCACAAACACATTTCATGGGTGGGTTCAAATCAGAAAGTCCACGAGCTCCGGTTTAAAGCTTGAATGAGCTACTCAGACGACACAAAACTGATCAAGTTATTGTGTAGCTGTGTTTACGCAAAAGGACCTCTAGAGGGCTTCTTGTGTGATTTATGAACATTGTGGCTGTGCGTTGAGAGCAGCTCAGGTCTCAGAGATTTTATTATATATATATATATATATATATATATATATATATATATATATATATATATATATATATATATATATATACAGTTGTTACTTTTAAAAATATGCTGTCACATTTAAGTATAGGGTTGAAATGGAAAGCCAGCTTCTCTGGTGAGTGATGTATCTTTACTGACGGCACACTTACGCTTGGAAATGTGTAATCATTTGTGGACTTAAAAAATAAAAGCTTGGCGTCCGGTCGTCTACACATTTCAGCCAAAAAGTAAAAAGGTGTTAAAAGCTACATGATTTCAGTCTGAAGTATTTCTGTGTTCGATGAAGGCCACTTCTTAAAAAAGCTGCTTGCAAAAGAAATTCCAAATTAAAAGCTTCACAAAAGTACAGATCAGAAACCTTCACAAACGAAGACCTTGAGCATCTTAAACACCTTAATCTGCTCTACAGGATGAGACAAATCAAAGCAACTAATGACTTTCAGAGTACCGCATTCACTGATTCTCACCTGGTGCAGGCACACGAGTGTGTAGAGGGCTTCTCCTGCAGCCACGGTCATCTCTGTGTTGTGTTTTTGCAGGACCAGCATGTCAAACACCAACTGAGTGCACAGAGGATGATGGGAAAGAGTGTAGATTCATTTACTTTTTTTCTATTTCATTTAAATCCAGAACTATGTTTTGCCTTTTCTTTCTAAAGTTTTACTGTATTGCTGTCATCACAACGTCACGTGTGTGTGTCGTACCTTGAGGAAATGACGGGTGGCGATGAAGAGCGGAGAGTCCTTCTCTTGGCTTTTAGCGCACTGTTCAGCCAGAGGAGACAGAGCCTCCAAACACAACTGGCTGATTTCAGAACTCATGCTGAAACAGATGTTAAGGAGCAGAAATTGTCAACGATTTCATTTTTGCCTCTCCACGGGCTCTTCCACAGCTGCAGCAGGAAAACTGGAAAACAACTACCTGCAGGAACTCCTCTGCACTGCAGCATCAGTTTGAGTATTTAAAAACACTGCTGTCATATTCCAGACAATTAGCTTTTGACATGTGGCTATCACGGATGGATCATCACCATAAAAAAACAATACAGCTAACACACTTAAGAGGATACGAGGTCATTCCCAGCTCCAGGGAGAACATGAGGCTCTTGAAGAGATCTTCAGGCAGCTGTGGGATCTTCTCTGGAAAGATCTCACAGATGAAGGTGATGAGTTTGTAGTACTGGTTACAGAGAGAGGGGAACTGGAAAAGAACCAGGACGGGATCAGCATGAGCTCATTAAAACAGAAACATAAAAAATAAATAAATAGAGACCTCCACATGTACTGTTTTACCTTGAGCAGGTCCTGAGACATGAGTGGAAGAACTATATTGACACCATAGAGAACAACATCTGCTGCCGACACCGTTCGACTGGATGCTGGCGTTCCCTGGTCTTGATTTCGAAACACGTCGTCTAGAACGCAGAGCCGTTTGGTCAAGCGCAAACTCAAGTAACTTTGGCTGTTTGTTTTTTTTAAAGTCTTTTTAAGAGGAAAAATCCACAAAAAAAAAAAACCTCACCGGTGTCACTGAAGTCAATGAACTCTTTGGAGAGCAGGTTTGTGAGGAGCTCCATGATAAGCAGCAGGTCCTGGTACTGGTCCTCCTCGGCCGTGGCATCGCTTCTCTTCCTGCTCTGGTTGTTTTTGGAGTAGACCTGCAGCAGCGTTAGGCACGCCTCGTACAGCTTCATGGACTTGGTCTGAATGAGGAGTACACGAATTACATTTTCCAAGTGGATCCTACATTTTTTTCATGATGTAACTTGATATTTTTCTTGAGCTTTTGTAACTCAAACTTGATTCTGTCAAAGTATGACAGACTCAAGCTTTAAATTTTTCAACCTGCATCAAATGCCTCATTCCTCCATAATTAACAAAACTGCAGCTTTATCCATCCATCGGCTCATATTTTAGACTTTAAAACATTTTCTGCAGGTAACAGTCTCTCACCTCTCCCAGGTAACAGATCTGTTTGTGAGCCACTTCCACAAAAACTTCGATGATGAGGTTGATTGTTTCCGGTGTGTTACTGTAAACCTGGGCAACAAAAAAAAAAAAAAGTCACTGATCAGATTCAGGTTTTAATAATAACAGCTTGATATTTACAGTCAGTTCACTGACTTCAGCTTCGCAGATCAGTCTCACCTCCATGAGGCCAATGCAGCTGGACAAGAAGTCCATGAGGAAAGAGAAGAGCGAGGCCACATTGTCAATCTGTGTCGCCTCCGCGATGCCACACAAGGCCTCCAACGTGGCAACAATTTCCTGTTTGACAGCTTCTTCTTGGCTGATCTGAGCAAAGTTCTCTTGGTTGATGAGGTTAAGAAAACGCTGCTGGAGCGGGTGAAGCACCTGCAATGACAGACAGAAGGTCAGATGGAGAGAAAATGTATTAGCGCTACAAAACTGGGTGTGTCAGAGTGCGAAGTATTTGACCATATTAATATAAACTCACTGGAGACTTAATTAGGTACAGCTTTTCAACTGCTTTCTAACAAATGTCTAATCAGCCTCGGCCATGGCTGATTGGACATGAGATTGGGGATGAAAGGTGATTTCAGTAACTTTGAAAGTGGCATGGCTGTTGGTGCTAAACAAACCTTGTTTGAGTATTTTAGAAACTGCTGATCTACTGAGATTTTCCCACACAACCATCTCTGGATTTATAGAGGATGGTCCAAAAAAAAGGAGATATCCAGGGAGCAAACTACCCGAGCATTGTTGCTGACCATGTTCATCCCTTTCTACAGTACATACAGCAACTTTTAATACTACTGATATTCATTTAGACTTTCTCGCTGATTGATCTGAATTAACTTCAACAGTTACTTCCGCCATCAATGCCCCATTGCTGCAAGTCTGCCCAAAGAAGTCCTTCCATTAATTAATGCTTCAATCTTAAATATGATCAATCTGTCTTTATGAATGGGCTACGTGCCACAGGCATCCAAGGTGGCAGTAATTAAACTTAAATTACTTAAAAAGCCATCACTTGACCCAGCTGTCTTAGCTTATTATGGGCCAACCTTCCTTTTCTCTCCAAAATCCTTGAAAGAGTAGCTGTAAAACAGCTAACTGATCATCTGCAGAGGAACGGATTATTTGAAGAGTTTCAGTCAGGTTTCAGAATTCATCACAGTACAGAAACAGCATTAGTGAAGGTTACAAATAATCTTCTTACATCCTCTGACAGTGGACTCATCTCTGTGCTTGTCCTGTTGGACCTCAGTGCAGCTTTTGATACTGTTGACCATAACATTTTATTACAGAGATTAGAGCATGCCATAGGTATTAAAGGTACTGCACTGTAGTGGTTTGAAGCATATTTATCTAATAGACTCCAATTTGTTCATGTAAATGGGGAGTCTTTTTCACACACAAAGCCTAATTATGGAGTTCCACAGGGTTCTGTGCTAGGACCAATTTTATTTACATTATACACGCTTCCCTTAGGCAGTATTTATACATTTTCATTGTAATGCAGACAATACCCAGCTTTATCTATTCATGAAGCCTGATGACACACATCAATTAGTTAAACTGGAGGAATGTCTTAAAGACATAAAGGCCTGAATGACCTCTAATTTCCTGCTTCTCAATTCAGATAAAACTGAGTTTATTGTACTCGGCCCCACAAATCTTAGAAACATGGTATTTAACCAGACACTTACTCTGGATGGCATTACCTTGGCCTCCAGTAACACTGTGAGAAATCTGAGTCATTTTTGACCAGGATGTGTCCTTCAATGCACATATTAAACAAATATGTAGGACTCTTTTTTTTGTATTTGTGCAATATTTCTAAAACTTGAAAAACTAACTCATGCATTTATTACTTCTAGGCTGGACTATTGTAATTCATTATTATCAGGCTGTCCTAAAAGCTCCCTGAAGAGCCTTCAGCTGATCCAAAATGCTGCAGCTAGAGTACTGACAGAAAAAAGGGGGTCCGAATAGGTACTAGCAATAATATATGTATATGTGATACAGTTAAGCTCTGCTGGCAAAAATAAGAACACAGGAAAGCACTTAAAAATGTGGATCTCTTGAACTATAGTTTTTTGGGGGTTTTTAATCAGTAGCATTTTTTGAAAAATGTATCAAACCAAGTGACTTGTACAAACAGGTGCAAATTGATTTTTCTGTCCATGTAAACCAACAGCACTACAGCAGAGATGCACCAAAGCCATGTTTGATCAGTTGTCGAGTCCTGCGCTCTTCTTATAAACACAGAGTGGTCTGAGTTCAGGCAGAACAGCTGTACCGACCAACAGCTGCGGTCTCACTCATACACCCTCCATAATTACTTCGGAGGCATTGTGGCTTTGCACCCCCATTTACTACTGTCAGCTTATTAAGAAAAAGACCTCCAGGATCACGACGAGGATCATGTTATACACACGGGAGAAAGACTAAACGCAGGAATATTATCGACTTCATTCATCAATCCTAATCCTCATAGCTCACTGGAGTCCGTGCAGCTCCTCACCTCTGAACAGGACTAATTAATTTGATATTTCTTTTAAGGACAAACTTGTGATTTTTGGGGCTGTAATGTCACCAAGAACTGCAAAAGGTTTTTGCTTGGTAGATGTTTAAAAGAACTCCTTTAGTTAATTACAACTTGAGTTTAGTTTTCACTTTTAATCACAAGTTTGTTTGTTTTTTATCAGTTTTGACAACACTGGACTCAAAGTAATGGCAGAGATAGAAAACACAGTGACGATGCTACAAAAAGGTACAAGTGTGGAAGACAAGAAGTCAGATAATGAAGCAGGCTGCAAACAAACCAGATCAAAAAACACTTTATATGGGAAAATGACAATGTCATTTCCTTTTGCTTTGTATCTAATTGATCCTGTAATTGCACAGTACAAACTACAAAAAAAAAATTAAAAAAAATTGACAATTTGGAACCAGAGAGAGTTCAACAATTTCTCTTGGTGAGTTACTACTAACCAATCAATAATCAAAAAATGATTTCAGCACTTTTACACGGATCTGTAAACGTTACCTCAGCCCAGTATTGCTGCTTGGCATCAGAGTCCATTTGCGCAAAGCCTCCCAGGACCAGAGCTTTCATCAGAGTTCTCTGCACAGAGCTGGACAGCAGGTGGAGAGGCGGACTGCGGCTGGCGAACTGCTTCGCCAGGCTCCACCAGTTCTCACACTGCACCACGATGTTTGCCCTGATTGGACAGGGAAGTAGAGTGTATGTTAGAGTAGTGTGATGCGACACCCATCAAAGTGTAACAACATCTGAACTGTACAGATGTTTTACCTCCAAAATGAATCAGAAAACTACATCAAAATCTTTTTATTCACTTGTAAAAAAAAACCAAACAAAAAAACCCAAAACAAAACAACTTTCTTAAAAATATCTTCATTCTAATATGTTGCCATTTCATGGAAAAAATGAGCAATCTGCAATATCTTCAAAATTAATGATTCATAAAAGCATTGACTTTCATATAAAAGGTTGCATGCATTATCACGAAAGAGATTGTGTATTTAAAAAGCAAGCAAACATGCTTGTGGTTTCATAATGTAAAATTAGGATCAAGCTTTTTCCCAGTACTGGCCTATAGCATGCAATGCAACTCAAGATGTCTCAGTCTCTGGATTAACTGTTAAGTCCATCCAATGTTAGGAACTTCCCCTATGAGATATTTTCTAAGGTCATCTAATAAATAAACATTCAGTTTACAAAGATTTCTGAATACCTGAAAAATATTCAAATAGGTACCAGTTATTTGTCTATCAAAGAGTAATCAATAAATGGAAGCCCTCCAATATGTTCTCACCTCTCCCGCTTCTCTACCAGTGTCACCAGCAGCTCCACGGTGTCGTTGGCCAGCTCAGCCTCTGAGCTCCACACAGACAGGTTGTTGATCACCTTCTCCAGTAGATATCCCACAATCCACTGGGCCCCTTCTGTGTCAGCACCAAACGCTGTGCTCAGGGGGATGCTGATCTGAGGAGAGGTAGAAAAGGATGACCCAGATGAAAGAGGACTGTCTGGTTTATGGTTATTATTGGGGGGGGGAAATACCAGCTGGTACCAAAACGCGCACTGCAGTGACAGTTACGTCTTTCCTAAAGCTATGAATACAGCGGAAAAGATTTGATTCAAGTTACAAAGCAGTCGGGCAGCTCAGCCGTATACCTGCCCATAGAGCTTCTCGTCCACGAGCAGATACGTCTTGGCCCATCGCCTGAGGAACCACATGATGTCCTTCCCCATCTGCGGGCTCAAAAGCTCCGTCAGGTTTGCTCTGGTCGCCCTGGACTCAACCTCTGACGTCCTCAACACAGCTGACAGTAACCTGGAAAGCAAGAGCAGTTGGATTTAAAGCTGACTTGTGAAAGACAGGGAAAAACTGTCAGATGAAACAGGGCTGGGGAAAGTGTGACTGAAATAGTACAGATAGCACATCATGATAAGATAAAGCAGTCAGCAGAGAGACAAGCCTCTTTGGACTGTTTTGGCTTCAACACCACAAAGTATGCAACTGTCACAACGCAAAGAATTAGGAGTAAAGATTTATTTTTTTGTGTTGTGATTGCACCCAAGCTGCATGGAGTCAGTTTCAGACCCCTACCTGTGTCTATTTGATTTTTAAAATTTTTTTTTTTTTTTTATAAATCCTATGCAATAACAGCACCTAGAGCAAAAATGACCAGATCTCAGCTGATTATCATTTTGCTGCCTGTCTGTCAAAGAGTGAGCTTCCTAGTCCACACACACACACACACACACACACACACACACACACACACACACACACAATACAAAAGGACAGAGAGACAGAGGGATTATAGCAGCTTACAGGGGAGGACAGTGCACAGTTTCACATTGTTTGCAGAAAACAAAACCAAACCACGCTGACATTTATGGGGCTGGGGTCGGCTGCTCGCTATTAGGAAACCCGATGCCATCAGCCACTCATCTCTGCAATCCTCCATACATACACACACACACAAACACGCACGCACGCACGCACGCACACACACACACTCCTACAGACAATGAACAATCTAGAAAACACAGCAGCACCCTGACCTTCAACAGACAATATCACTGGCTGCCGTGAATGTCTATTGTCGTCACTGTGATTATCCACACACGCACGGCTGCCTTCAAACACTCGAGCATCCAGTGTGACGACAAAGCCTCTGAGTCCTAACACCGGGGGCTGCACAGCTAATAGATGCTAAAAAATAAATCCTATCTGGTAACAGCACCTAGAGGTATACTTTGCATGCTTGAGTCTATTTAATTATCTGCTGGTCTATTTTTAACACTGTCATTTTGTACTAATGCACAACAATCCCACAGTAACAACAGTGCAGACAGTAACAAAATGTCTGCAGAAACAAAAAAATAAATAAATGCGGGGCGGCCAACGTAAACACAGAGTCCTGATTTTAATGAAAGTATTGGCTGAAAGCAGTTTTGAAAAGCTGGAACTATCAGCCACCCTCAGTAACTGTTCCTGATCAAAATTATACATTAGAGTCGTTCTGTAGCTGTAGCACAGACTGGACAGCCTTATGTTTCCTTTACACAGACTTACACTAAAAATTATTTCCATTATTTTTTTAATCACAGTTTCTAAAGTGAACACAGTGGCGCTATGGCCATCCTTATTTTAACCGAAGGAAAAATTCATCTGCAACAATTTTGACAATTCTTTATTAGATTACCAAGTACAAGCACATGGATTCGCTGGTTTGTGTGAGTTATGTGGTGTTCTATCAGCTACGGGTCAACCAAAATCAATTCAGATGTTTTTCCACTCTGTTCTTATCTGCACTCCTACCCTGGGCCTTAGAACAGTTTAATCAATCTTTTTTTTTTTTTTGCCTTTTTCAGCTTTATTCAATAGTTCAACAGTGAAGATAGACAGGAAAGTGGGGAGGAGAAACGGGGGAAGACACACGGCAAATGGTGACAGGCTGGGACTCAAACCTGCGCCGGCCGCACAGCCAAGCAGCATACACGGTCGCCTGCTCATGCCCTGAGCTATCCTGGCGCCCAGAACAGTTTAATCAGTCTGTATGAGTTTTCATCATACATGTGCATTCAAGAGTCTCTCTGGACTTTAGCTGGACTGCACAACATTAAACAACTGTTTTACCACAATATGTGTTACTGTGTTGTTGTTACAGCTCCATGTTGGGATAGCGTTCCTGTGTGACTGCAAAGGAACTAAGCCCACCTTCAGATTTATGAGACAATGACAGTGACAACACTTGGTGTCCAACTAACTCCAGGCAGTGAGGAAACCTACTCTGGGGAGGTGTTATGGGGTCCTGCTGGTTAAATGAGATGAGCTGTCACCACAAAGCACTGCTGGACACTACAAAGTGCCATATATTCCATTATGATACGACTGTAGCTTGGTGGTTTCTGACTTGTTGGTGTTTCTAGTTCAAACACAGTCTGGAGTTGCTGATGGAGCAGCAGCTACTGTATGCAGAAAGGGAGGCTAAGACTCATTCAGCCTCCCAACACATGCTTTAATTTGTATGGAGACCCAAGATGTGACCAGAATTATCATCAGTTACAGTTACAGATGAAATAAATGAAACAAAAAATCGCAGTACAGTTTCTTGATCAAAACACAGAGCGAGCAAAGCTTCAAAGGTCATAAATCCATGCAGTCTGAAGCCACAAGTTTTAACCTGAAGCCCGAGACAGCATAAACATGGCATTTCTACAGTATACAAAATATTTGCAAAGAATATCTTATATTATTTTCTCATTTATCTAAAATGATCTGGTTAGAGTTCTCTTTTAACCAGCTTTGAATGAGTTGAGCTTTAAAATGTTTATTCTTTGAAAAACAGCAATTAACATGAGATTTTACCCACAGATTTAAGCATCTTAGATACTCAGACAAATGGTTTTAACATGTGCAAATCGCCTGACAACTGGGTAACTACATTTGCTAAAGAAGACACAAGCTCTCAAACAGCTACTGGAACCTTTAACTACTGATTTATGAACAGCTAAGTCACAAGACCAAATAACAGCATGCTGCAGCACAGCTTACAGATTCAGTGAATTACTGGATTACTATACACAATTCTTTATTTTTTCAGTAATGGCCATGACAAAAACAAACCATGAACTAAACCTCTGATAGGAAAGAGAAAGAATACCTGATAACGGAGTCTGTGCGGTTGCAGCCCGGTATGGAGGAGGCCTTTTCTCCCGGTGATCCAAGGATCTGCAGCGTTGTATTGATATCCACCTCTGTTGAGTGTTTGATGGAGAACTCCATCACCTCTGAGGGGATCAGTGGGGTTTCACCCTGAGGATCATCTGCTAGTAGATAACCTAGAGAGCATAGACAGGTGCAGGTAGTAAGCTGAACCCTATTCTCTAATTTTACTATAACAACTTCAACAAAAAAAGAATAGATGATCACTTTGGGGTTAAAACTGAACTCAGTAGAAAAATTTATTTTTTTCAGTCTTCTGGGTTTTTTTTTGTAAATTGAACATTTTTTAGGTTATAAGATGTTATACAAAACAAAGCAATTTGGCACTGGAAGAGTGCAAAGCACATTTATCACTACATACCCAAGCAGTAACCAACAGGGAAGCTCAAAGTTCCTATAGTGGCCACAAAGACCGATTCCAAAAGTGAGTCACCCCGTTAGACTCCCGCGTTAAAAGAAATGTCTAATTTTACAACAGGAATAAACATGTTTACAACCCGATACAAAGAAACCACTTTGGTCTCTGTAGACAATTTCCCCCTTCACGATAACTTTACAGGGGGTGATTTTTTTTTTAATAACTCAACTGTTTACATTTGATTAAGGCTTACACACTGATTAATGAGGTTTTAGCTGCTTTAACTGATAATTGCTGACACAGATGGATGAATATGGCAGCTGTCTCTTAGGCTTCACCTCCATTAATCAAGTCACTGAGGTCTTGAACGTGCTTATGGGGTCGGTGCATTTTTAATATAAATCATCCAAAAATACGAACCTCAAGTTGTTTCAGTGAAAGTCTACAATATTATTGTTCCGTTACTTTGCACTTGTAATCTGTAATACACAAAGTCTGATAAAACCTGAACTTGTTATAAAATTTAATTTTAAAAAAGGCATCTCCAACCCAGCCTAAATGGTAATGCAGAGAAATTCACCATAATGCTTGGCATGCTTTTAATAATTGGAGACTTGGACGATATTTTATTAATTAAAACCACAGAGCAGGGTGGAGTTCCGCTCTTCTATTCTACTCAAAAATAAAGTCATTAAAGGGGAAAAAACAGCACTGGAAAAAACATTTACGGGAACTTATTAAACAGCCATATTCTTTTCTATGACAACATCAGATGGCGTCTCATTTACTTTCTCAAAGTGCATTCGGTGCTATGTGTGCATGTATTTTTTGACCTTGGGAAGTCTGTGTTGATCCTCTAACACTGGTTTTAGAATTATCTGGAGGAAAACTACTCTCAGCTGAGCAGGAACAACCACGGTGAGGTAATGCAACAGTTTTTGTTGGATTTAAAGAAACTGCACATTCAGACAGTAGTGCACGCTACTGCAGAGCGAGTCCGACCATTCAATCTCTCTTTTTTCCTAAGTAAAAGTTTTCTGTCCTGCTGCTGACCTGAGACCAGTATGAGCCAATGGATGTCCTCATACAGATCATCCAGGACTTTACGGTCCACTGATCCGAGGTCGGATGAGGCCATAAGGTGCTGCTGGGTCCTCTGCAGCTGCCCGTGCAGTCGTGTTACCCGGTCCTCCAGGAGGCTGCAAACAGGCCAAAGTGGAAATAAAACTATGGAAACAAACATGCATTTTTTTTATTGCACTTAAAAAAGTTAAACAAGTATGACTGTAACTAAATAACAAAGAACAAGTGGTGCCAGGCATAACAAACCCCACCCCCGGCAGACATTTTATCCGATTTGAACACTGTCCATTTCAAAAACACGTCACTCTCCAAACACTAAATCACAGAGATAACACACAACTCCAAAGTTTAAAAAGTAGCCTGCAAATCCAGACTGGATCGGCTCAATTTCACTTTGAAACCAAATTTAAGCATGAAAAGATGTTTCTTGGCCCGACGCCTAATTCTAGCAAAATGGAAATCTTCATCACCGCCATCATTTACCCACTGGGTCAGAGAAGTCCTTTACTTCGCCAAATTGGAGAAAATAAGATTTATGTTAAAGGGCAGAGAGAATAAATTGGGTGCAATGTGGTATCGTTTTTATGATCATGTAGGGAGACTTGTTCTCCCTGATGTTCTGGATTGATGCGTCTCACATTGCAATGTTGAAACGACAGGCTACCTGAAAAAGTTTTATTTATTTCATTTTATTTGTTTTTATTGTTTGTTTTGTTTTTTTGTTTGTTTGTTTTGCTTTGTTCCTGAGTTTGTTTTATTTTTTTTATGTTATGCTTTGTTTTTTCTGCTTGTTATGCCAGATTTTAATCTTTGATACTTCTTTTGAAATGTTTACAGGTTGGCTATTTTCTTGTAAAAAAATAATAAAAGTTGTTGGAAGAAAAAAAAAAGCATGAAAAGATGTTTTCCGTGACTGAACAAAAAAAATAATGTCAGCTTCCAGTGCTGCCCTCAGCCTCAGTGGTAACAAATACAAGTTTTAGAACACATAATTACCATGGCTCAGAAGATCTTAATGGGGTGCATATGAGCCGTAGTGGCTTGCAAATGGCTAAGTAAGAACCTGGAGTAAGAAATGCTAAAATCATAATAAATATAAACCACTGAGAATAGTGTCGCTTTCGGTGACTGGCACTATTATGATAAGCACTAACTCGTCTGAGATTTTTAGTGTGTGGTATGAATTTGAACACCCTAGGTGAAATCGTTCAAGTTATCGCATTCACAAGACTTTCAGAAAACTTGAGCTTTGAGGTTAAGGTCACTGAGATTCAAACTTGTCCAAGATTTTTAGTAGATTTAGCAATGGTGTGAATTTGGACATCCTAGGGGACATTGTTCTACAGTTATTGCATTCACAAGATCGACCTCTGACCTTGACCCAACTGTGGCAAAAATTTAAATCAGGTGATCTAGAGAGAGCGACATACCAAAAACGATCGGAAAGAGGTCGCACCAGGTTGAGCGGGTGCGCTGTTATGTGTTTACCTTGTGAGCAGAGGGATACAGTGGTCAGCTGCCACACGTCCCAACATGCCAATGCTGGACAGCTGGTCTGAAAACAGCTCTCTGTCGTCCTCCTGCAGTTCGTTGATCTCTTCCTCATCGTGAGACGATATCCCGTTCACCGACTGAGCGTGGTTCAAGGTTTTATGATTATAAAGATAAAGTGTGAAATAAATAACACGTCAAGGAGAAGACATTACGAGTCCAGTATTGTACATGTAGAGTTTTAAAAAAAAAAAAAGGGTCACCAGGTTGCGCGTGCCATCAGGAGCAGCTAAGTGACACTGGATGTACGAGTTGAAAACCTGGATGGCCGGCTGGACGAAGCAGCCACGAGGAAAATGCTCCTCGTCCTGGACGAGCGTTAGCCACGACTCCAGCAGCTTGTCGTAGGCCTCCATGTAAACCATGTCATCCTTATCCAGCTGGAAAAAAAAAAAAAGACAACAAAAGGATCTTCGGTCAACAATTTTCATTATTTGGATTATTTTCTGCTTGTTGTGACACTTACACAAGAGGAATGGCGATTAGACGAATTTCCCTAATGAAACAAAATTAATCTAAATCATCCTGATGATACAGATCAACTGATTTTGGACTTCATCTAATCATCAACTGCATATAATATCTTGCATGACAAAGAAAGGCATCAAGACAAGGTATTCACTTATTTTTAGAACCTGGAAGCTTTTGTTTAAAAATGCAGTGAGCACAGTAACTTTGAGGAACCAAAGAGGACTAAATTTTATCATCAACAGTAACATGGTGAAACTGGAGAACAAGGGTGACAAGCTGCCACAGCTTCCACTTCATATGCGTTTAGAACATAAAACCTACTTAGTCCCTATGACGTTAACGATACAGCCACAAATAAACAGTAAGAGATTATAATATAGTTTCAAGCAAACAGTAACTGAGGCCTGTCAGGCCTGTGAACGCCTATTACAACAACTTGAATTCAAACACCTCTCTGAGAGGTATCCGAATGTGACTGAATTCAATGAAGAGGATCTGAGTGATGAGAGGCGGGTAAGGGGCTCAAACTCACCACCTCCTCCAGGGCGGCACTGCGTCCGAACGAGCAGGTGAGCAGCGTGAGGCAGTTGATGAAGGAGGTAAAGAGGTCGCTGGGCAGTGCCGTTAAAATACTCCGAGGGAACATGGTGATCAGATTGGAGATGATATTGGAGATGCCCACCGCCTCCGAGTCCTCGATCTCAATCCTGAGAATACAGATAATAACATTTGTGAGCTAACGGAGCTTCAAATATGCAGCAGATTCAACTTTAAAGCCGTAAATCAAGGTTTACTCTATCTACTGTGAAGATGCCGGCAGTGTTGCCCTCAGCAGCAGAGATGAATGTCCTACTCAACAGTAAATGTAACACACATTTCAAACACTTCACACAGCCTCTTTTTTAGTTTTCAGTTGAAACCTCTACTTTGGCCCGAGAAAGGCCAGTTTCCCCTCCACAGGGTGAGCCCGAGGTCGAACTACGGTCACTTTCCCAGTTTCCTGCTGATGATGGAGGTTTGGAAAGACACATGAAAGTTGATCCTTAAACAAAACTCGTGGGCAACTTGACCCCTGAGCTGTTTTCCACAGCTGCATCTGAGGTTATTTTTATAGTGATTCTGCATCAAACAACACCATGCATACAGCAAGAATTCAGTTTAAAAGAGCATTTTATCATCAGCTTGCACTGTGAAGCATGAAGCGACACGTCTGGACACACTTGAAATTATACTTCGCTCACATGCTGAATTCTGAAATTGACATTTGAGTGGTTATAAATCAGTTAATGGGGGGACTCGGGGAAAAAAGGCCACGCTGACATCTGATTTAAGCAGATTGTCCAAAAACAAAACAAAACAAAAAGTCATTAAAATGTCACTGTGAATCAAGAGAATTCAAATTTATGGCTGCCCAATTAACCAACTTTAAAATATGTTCTACTTTTTATGATATGTCAAAGTAGAAAAAAAAAATCCCTGGATTTTTTTTTACCAACAGGACCATGTCAGATGACACGAGTAAAGAGGAAAAAGCTCCAGATGAACTGATGTATCGAGCAGGACGTCCGACTCATAAACTTTACAGTGTAACGACACAGTTGGCTTGCCTCCAACATATCGGCCTTCTAAAGATCAGCTAAGTCTACGGGCTCTTCATACCATGTTGTGAATTGCTGCTTACCTGATGGGATAAATGTCTAAATAAGCTTTGATGAAAATCCTCAACAACCACCAAAACCACCCCTGAAGTTTTCTATGTCTTTGTACCTTCTGTGATGTTGCCGTTGCATGTGAGCTGACACACCTCTCCACACTCACACCGACTCAGAGAGAAACATTGTTTGAGAGCCTAGCTAAGCCCTATCAGATGGACATAAATTGCGAGCAGAACCGTTCAATCACTGCAGCTAGGCCGTCCCTCTCCACATGGTTTTCCGATGAGGCAACTGGAAAAAAGCTCCAAGAATAGGTCATTACAGCGAATGAGAGTTGGTGAGAGGGAAAAAAAAAAGAAGATAGAGACCCCTCCTCACTTAGTCACGTGGTTCGACAGCAAGGATGTGTGTGCATTATGTGTCTTATTTACACATACAAGTGTAGCCATTTAATTCAAATCAGAACCACGGTGACCACAGATACACACACAAACAGAAAACACTTCTCGTATACAGACCCCTGTATCACTCTGATGCACAGAGTGCATTTATTTACTACATATGTATGTGGATTTTAAGTTAACAGCTGGGTGAGCGAACACTGTGAGCTAGGGTGAGAAAGAAGCTGAAACTCATTTTATATGTGAGTGAATATATTGGGAAAAGCAAGATAACACATGCCAGGATTTATCCTGCTATCATAATGGGTAACACCCGTGTTGCAACTCAAACCAGCATTTACAATAAAAAAACCCACAAAAAAACAAAAAACCATACTCTGATCCAAATGAATTGAAACATACAAAATGAATTCAGTATAGGGTGCAGTTATTAAGGAAGACAGGGTTTGGAGTGAATCCACTATTCTGGAGACAAAACAAGAAATGAGAGGCTGAGGCCAAATCAGATCAGATTTTATGCCAAGTCATAAAATCTTAAATTGTATTCTAAGAAGAATGGAAGCCATAAAGAGAGCGATAAAGCGAGACAAAAACCTAATCTCACGCCGTGTATCTTACTGTTAAAAGCACTGCAGCTGCATTCTGAACCATACTGCACTCCACTGGGAGGAAGAGAATTTAAAAAAGCCTGAATAACAGGTCGGAAAGACTTTCTGAAGCTCGTCGAGATTCTCAAGGTCACTACAAGCGCGAAATTATTTTACTCCAGAAATCTCATCAACTGATAAGGTATGAAACCTTAAATCTTTTTTTTCCTTTTTTTTTTAAAGTCAAAATTGGGGTCTAAAATAATTTCTCACAAAGGGGTGAGTTTTGGTTTGAAATAACTCAAATTGCTCATCAGTGTTCCCTGTAATACGAAAAGAGGCCTTACCCTCACCGAGCGGGAAAGAATGTGAGGCGTCCAACATTTAACTTCCTCAAAGTGATTTGATAAGGCAATCAGGCCGCAGGGATTATTAGGGTTGTCAGGGAGATCAGGTTAATTATCGTTGACCTAAAAAAATTAAACATTTTGCAGCTGTAAGCCTAAAATTCTGATAAGACTAGAGACCAACTAGAATGTAATATAAGTTAAAGCAAATCTATCCAATATCATTGATTTTCCTAGAGAAAATCCAGAGTTCTTCATATTTACTAGAGGAAATGTTCTCTTATTCAGATTTAAGAGCAGTAATAAGTCAAGAGTATTTGGAATTTATAGCACCGTGACAGTTCAGTCTAATGTGTGGAGACAAATTTTGCACGGGTCTTTAAATGGCTGAACTGCAGTTCCACTTAACAGTTTTTCCCTTCACTGTAACACGGGCATCATTTTTATGTATTTATTTTTTTTGGTGTGCCTTCAGTTTGGTAGAAGTGAATCTGTTAAGAAAAACTAATTAGAAATCACCCAAACACTACTTTAGAAAAAGACTTGAATGAAAACATTTTTTAAATGCTTCACTTTATAGAAACAGTTCTCCGCAAAAAATAAAATAAAAAATCCCGGTTGAGATGGAAGGTCAAAAATCCAAGGTTAAAGCAGCCACGATGCTAGCTAAACGAGAGGAGAGATGAAGCCGATGTTAACGTCATGGAGCTCTTTATTCATTAGCTGTTGCTGCTGAGGAGATGATGACATCATGGTAGCAAATTCAAATGTAAAGAACGGTCTTGTGAAGGGCACTGTTGTGGGTGAAGGATACAGGTTCTGTGGGGTTTTTCATATAATCTGTATTGAAAATATGCGAATTGATCCAAAATCAGGAGTTCAGCAAGGCTGTGTGTCCAGCACAGAGTTAAAGCCCTCAGAGTGTGTATGTGTGTCAGTATGTGATATTAAAAAGAAAGGTTCTCCTGCAGTCTAGTCGAGTTTTCCCAGGAAAATAACTAAATGATTTCCATGTTGCAGGTCTTCCTATGTGTGGATTTGCCTCATTGATTTAGTTTATTTTTTAAATCATAATCAACTGAATGCTACACTGACTGTTGGTCAAACAAAACGAGGCATTTGAAGACATCACCTTAGACTTAAGGATATTTTTTATTTATAGACAGTGATTACATCATTAATATTAGCTGAAGGTTCAGGAGACACTCCATTTACTAAAGAACAGTGGAACACAGGCATTATTTAATTTATGCTGGGACGGGACTCAGACTGGCATCCATTTCAATCTGAAATACAGGTCAAGCTTCTTTACCTTTAGGTAACCGTCATCCCACCCTGCTGCTAAAAAACTGTAGTGATCTCTTGTAACGCATCCTTCCCAATACCAGAACACAATCAGGGACAATCAATAGCCTCAGAGAAGCCACCTGTGAGGAAAGCCACATGTTCGCGCAACTCGTCGCACTGCTCGGCGCAAGATAACAAGCTCCACGCCTTCACAGGAGCTCTGCT
Organism: Pterophyllum scalare; assembly: GCA_024447675.2. Classification (NCBI taxonomy): domain Eukaryota; kingdom Metazoa; phylum Chordata; class Actinopteri; order Cichliformes; family Cichlidae; genus Pterophyllum; species Pterophyllum scalare. The sequence goes on from JAMQGT020004557.1 coordinate 25,442, forward strand.
AACAAGCGGTTGATACAGGAACCCCAGACGGAGGAAGCGCTTTGGTTTCCACACACCTGCCAGCACAATTCACTGTGACAGCTGAATAGTGTCAGCCAAGGAATATGGCATAACTGCTTGTATATACAGTGGTCTCCACTTTTTTTTTTTGTTAAACGTGGTCTTATCCAAAAGGTAGACACAGACCCGAGCAGGTTACTCTGGTAACAAATCCTTAAAAAAACAAAACAAAAAAAAACTGTCAGATTATTTTGTTAGAGAGAGTCTCGGGACAAGTGCTGCATTACTTCTGACTGGAAGCTCTGGTTACAGTCATGACTCAACCAAAATTACACCCCTATAGGATGTGGCTGGAAACAACCGTAGTAAAAAGGCTGAAAAAATGTGAAGCATTGAGGCAAAACTGGCCTTGAGCTGAGCTCCAGGAATGAGAAACATGTATAGGCCGCACTGATTTCCTTTGCTCAGAAAACCCAGAATTACACTGCTTAGTAAAGGGATATTCAGCAATATAAAGTGAGCCGAACACCAGAACGCTAGATTTATGTAGTGGAAGCTTGGTGATGTTCACGTGCATCTCTTTCTTTATAAGCACTGAAGATGCAGTAATGCAAGTAAGTACATGATTTCTCCTTTTTGTTTTTATCATCTGTTCATATTTTGACTTTCTCACATGGACGCTTTATCTGTATATTTAATTTAAAAATTGAATGTACCCATAAAGCAGGCAATCTGATTGATATGAAAACTCACCCCCAACAGTAATAAAATCCACGACAGCAGACATATCTTCTTACAGTACATACTGTATGCTGTGCTTTATCTAAAAACCCTCCTAATAACAACACTGTGCTGCTGATTTGTACTTATAATTAATAAGAATCGAGGGGTCCACAGTTATCCGCTGACATGTGCAGGACCTTTGCCGGAAAGGCAGGGTAATTTAAATCAAAATAAAAGGTTTAAGGTCATGCCACATGCCTAATTGTAATGTTA
>JAMQGT020004558.1:0-26592 GCA_024447675.2 Pterophyllum scalare
TCAATGACCCTTTCTGCCTGCCAAGCTGGCGGTCACTTGTTAAAGTGTAATAAAATGAGATTAGACAAGAATAGATTGGATTATTCAGCCTGCTAAGATCTCTCCTGGCCAACACTGAGGGACTTTACATTAGGCCGAGTGGGTAAATATCACATTACCGAATCTAACTTTATGACACTTGAATCTGACGATGGACACTCTTCGGGCCACTTCATTTTGCACCGTGTGAAATAAAATATAACAGAAAACAGAACAACAGAGAAAAGCAGAGAAATGAAAAAAAAATCAAAATGTAAGTTTGACGGTCCTGGAAACAGAGTTTGTAATTATGTTGAAGACCACTTAATGTGACACAACTGGATCAATTTAATGCTACTGGGTGACAAGGCCATACTGTACATTGCAAAAAAGAGGGAGGACATGTGCACGCTGTTAGGCTTCAGCATTCAGTAATTGAATTCTGCTTTAATTTAGCCTGAACAGTATGCAGATTTATCTTTTTTCCCCTAACATGATGTGACTTTCTGTCTATTTTTTTCCCCAGGATAAGGAAGGTTTTTTTCCCCATATGATCATTTTCTTTTTCCAATTATGTTTATATCCACATGCAAACTCAGCTTGCAGGACGAGTGCATGATGTGTTGTGTTGATGTGCAGGAGCGGATGGGCAGAAACTGAGACTTCTGGAAATGACACAGATACCCACACCTGACTCCTGACTGGATCTCATCATTCACTGCATGTCTTTCCCTGATTCTTCACAACCGAGCAACCAACCCTCTGCTTCCTTTCCTTCATACCAGAGTACAGTATGGACAACAGCCCCACTGATACTGAATACTGATTTTTAGGGAGTAGAAAAAAAATCTAATGTTGGTATAGCAGGCAATATTCTTTAGATTTAGTTATTTAGATTTCTATTAATACAGTAAGGTGGTGATACTGAAAAGGGAAAAATCATGGGGGTCATTGTTAATAAACTTACTGGCTACATACCTCAAAAAAACCATTTAGCAACTTAACGTGAAGACACGTCTCAGCCTGGCACCACTGCTATCTGTGACGGTGATATCGTCTGAATATCGATCAGGGCAGTGAAAGGCGCAGCTGTCCAGAGACAGGTCTGTGTGGGCACTTGGAAACTAAGCTGAAAACATCCGCACAACTTTAATTTTTGCATTTCTGATACTTTGCTAAACATCATAATGCTGCAGTATCACTTTAAACCAAGTTAGCTATCATACCTTAAACTGCATTACAACAATGCATCATAGTGGGTAAAAATATAGGATGACTATTTTTATACTTTTTACCTTAAACATTACTAAGAGGCTAATTTCTTGTGTGTTTATATATACTGAGCATTTATTGCTAACAGGTCAGCTAAGCACAAGGTCGCCGTTAACCTCGCATAATGGATATTTTTAGGTTACTGCTAACATAAGCGTCATAGGCCGCTTCACTTAGTGAGTTAGCAGCTGAGCTCTTTAACAATGTGGCAACAGAAGCTGACTGGAGTCAAAGCACTGATTCTTTTTTAATTTTTTTAAGATATTGCCATTTTCTACAAGAATCTGCTGTACAGGAGCATGGACCCATCATCTTCTAAAAAAAACAAACAAAAACAAAACAAAACAAAAAAATTGCCATTACATGTGGTTTTGTGAGCGCAGTCTTCTGCAGATCTCTGCAGTGAGAGTAAATCTTTAAACAGATATTGATTGCGCCCACAGCAATCACTACTTTTTGCAGATGTAGTGGAGATGGACCTCTCCGAGCTGTCAGCCCATCATCCTTTTGAGGCAGACATCAATGAGCTCCGAAAACTCATGAAAAGAACTTCTGGTCCTAACTGGACTGGTTTCCTCATCGCTTGGATCAACCCGATAAACCCGCCCTCCTTATTTCCAGGATTACAGTTGCTTTGAGCAAAGAAGCTCGCCAAGATGAGATGCAGCCAAATCTCATCACTCCGGCCTTTCATATCTCATATTTCCTTCCGACAGCTTTCCCTAGATGCAATATCTAACACAATTTTTGCCAGCTCCTATTAAATCACATCCCACGTCCAAATCAAGTCATGAATCACTTAGTTATCAAAGCAGGAGAGATGCTCTATGATAAATATAAACCAGTGTCAGCGTGTACAATCCAGACACACACACCTGAGCACACACCATTTCTAATGTCCGGTATCAGATTCGGCATCACTGTGTGTTGACAAACACTTTACTACTGCACCAAGTGGTGAGCAGCTTTTTCCACTGAAATTTCAAGGATAGAGGAGACAACAGGTGCTACGAGGCTTCCCTTTCATATTCATAGCGCTGCAGAATGAAGCGCTGGCTATATTTATGGGCTGATATCAGCTCCTTAAGCTAGATTCTACATGCCGAGAAGTGCAGCGGAGTACCATGACTGGCTCCCCAGGGAGGATGAGGGGTGAAGACTGAAGGCTCACTTGGCTGTGGAGGCTTATTCGAGGCCTATTTTATGACCCAACATTTAAAAGGCTGGCAGACTGCATGAGACAAAGTAAAAGATTAACTCATCTAATTGACGAAAATACACAAAACCAAGACAAGATGTGCAAATATTTCAAGAGAGGTGGTGAGGGAAGTATTTGGCATAAGTGGAGAAAAGACATACGCGTAAAAAGAAAGTAAGCGATGAAGGTGAGGGTGGGGGAGGGGGAGGTTGGAGCCAAGCAAGTTAAAAAGTATTTTTAGGAAGATGTTTATTTGTAGGTCTGTGAAACCAACCCGGGGTGTATATCTAACAGCCTTGCCATCCATCTCTCTCCCGCTCTTGCTCTCTGGTACCATCTGTTGAGGTCTCTCAGCCTGTCACTGCGCTTCAGCTCTGGGAGACATTTTGCAGTGAGAACAATTCTGCAGTTTCACTGCAGCTGCTGCCATAAAATGTGACTGTTTTACTGATGAAGTCAGAAATAATGCAGATTAGGTGTTAGCTACAGGCTGGGTTAGATTTTGGGTTTGAGTGATATAGCATATGGCAGCAACCAGTGGACTACAATAACTATCAGATTAGACTAGGAACATAAAATACTCTCCAAACCAACCGCATCAAAAATAAATAAATAAAAAATTAGACCGATTACACAAAGATTATTTTTCTTTTCACCCTCTTCAGCTCAGCTAAACACAAACAGCAGCTGGAAGTTAGCATCACATTTTAGAAAGTTTTATTGTTCATTTTAACCTAATTTGTCTCTTTATCTTTAGAGCACATTTTAAGAGATTTTGTCTATGTTAGCCGAAGGCAAAGTCTCAACTTTTACTCTTCTTGTAACTGAATAGTTTTTGTTTGTTACAATAATATAGAAAAACTTTTAAAATATATTAACATTTTTACAATATAATGTTACCCGTCGTTAAAAAAAAGTTGCTTAGGCTTGAATGTATCCTTGCTCCCTCTGATATTCAGACATGCTAGAGAGCTAATTATCCATTTAAAGTCTAAAAACTATGACCTCTTGCTGTGTAAACAGCAGCTAATGTATTTCACTCATGGCATAGCAAACAGCTGAAACGTACTGTTGTATTTTTGGCTCGTTTGGTCATGTTTAACATACTCTATTTCATCATGAGAAATGGCAAAAAATGATCTCCCTGAGAGCTATTTTCAGCCTGGGCTGTGGGGTTTCCTGGTAGATGAAGGCTGGGGTCATCCAACATGGCGACCAATTACCAACTCTTTGCATCAACTTGGGCCAGAAATACCAAACACGATGGATATTTTTTCACTGAACTCAAACATCACAGCGGGTAATTTGTGTGTAAGGTGAACATTTCAAAGACAAAACTGCAGCTCATTAACCTTTGCTGGTGTTTTGTGGCAGACATCACCTGTGTCATATGACTTTTGCTCCAGTAGCTCATTAAACACACCTGTCATGCCCTTTCTCAATGCAACCATAAAGCCCACCCCCACAGCTCAGTATGACTTTCAAAATAAGATTAAAGAGCTAAATGTAAGAGTTGTTTTTGTTGCTTTGCTTTCAAGTGTTCAAATTTAATATCCCTCTGAATGATGAAAAAAGCTTTTAGATCAGTAAAAATCAGACCTAAGCATACTTATATTGGACTAAAGTAGCATAATAAACAGTAAATTTACTGTAGGTATTTCCCTTCCTCCTTTTACACCAGCCTCTGCATTCCGTATTTCAGATATGCTCCAGGTTGGATTAATGTCACTATATCCCTATAAACTCGTGGGCATTTAAAAAGTTTAGTGATTAAAAGTAGGCAAAGAAAAAAAACTAAACTTGGGAGGTGGTAATATATTTAGACAGTCTGCAAGGCAATCAGGGGTAACTGAAAGACAACACTGAGAAAGTTCCACAGCCTAAAATATCTGCCCACGCAGCTTGAAGCAGAACTGAAGTGCCAGGTGTGAGGACAGCTAAAGCGCAGTTTCATATTAGACTTAACACAATTAGCCCAACACCACTGATTCCGAAATTAAATTCAGTCTGCGTTGTTAACGTGTTAAATGCATTTAAAAAGCGCCTCTCACCGACGCGAATGTGAGCGCATGGGTCAATCTGTGCGTAATTACGCACGCCGGCACAAGCGATGCTAGAGCCCCTTTAACCAAACCTACCTTCCGCTGCTGCTTCTCCCAGGCGGGGTCCAGCAGCAGATCCCTGTCCCAGTCGTCCTCCTGGGTCATGTACGTGTCTTCATGGTGGATCGTGTAGGAGTTGCTGTATGTTATTTGGGTTTCGACAGCTGTCATGGTTCCGCCTCAGTCAGGACTTTACGCGTCCCCCTCAGCTTATTGGTAAGAACAAAAATCAGCAATAGAAACGACGAAGATGACGCCGTGAGGCCAAAAACCTCCTTGAGACTAGGGGTCTCGCTATCGTGGGGGGAGAGACAGTTGGGGGCTGCAGAGACCAGACTCCACTGGTGCGAGGTGCCTGTGCGGAGGTGGTGCTCCCACTACCAGAAGACCCTGCTGGCCGGTGCTCCTTTCCTGGTCAAAAGTGGCACACGTGACCGCACCCCAATAAGTATGGGAACCGACCGCTCGGGTATCAGGTTTTGGGCCTAAAAAGGTGTAAAAGGCGGGGTGGTCTCCCGCGGGTAGGGATGAGGGGCTTGTGAATGGCGTGGAAGTATGTCAATTACGCCTCCTCTCACTCCAGAAGTTTTTATGGTCTGTGCAATGCACCTGTTGCTGTTAGTGATCCTCAATGGCAAACCCAGGCCTATGTGGTTTCAGCCTACCGACATCATAAAACAATTTCAAACAACTGAATATAATATGCCTTAAAAAACTAAACCAAACCCTGAGTCAATAAAATTAAGACAACCATTTAAGAGATTTTGACAACATCTCTCCTATGAATACAGCCAGATCTGACCCCAGGCAAAGTAGCGCCTGCACTGCTATCACTGGCAGCAGCTCACAACAATCTTACTCCTCACTGCTAAAATTAGGTTGCAGGTAAAAGCATAGTTTCTACTATCATAATAATCTGTATTACTGTAGGGTCTTTACCTTACAATATAAAGCACCTTGAGGTTGTTGTTGTGATTTTGCGCTATACAAATAAAACTGAATAAACTCCACTGCAAAGGTCCAAACATCCATCAAGGTGCACTCAAAACAGCCTGCAGGAACTTCTTTGCAATAAAAACAAATTCAGGCAAATAATATTTGAGAAAAAAAAGAATTTATTCATGACTTTCATGCAGACTGAAAAATACCTCAACATCTTAAGAAATACAGGTTAAAAGGCATAAATATATGCATACACAACCGTACAATATAATTGTCTTTATTATCAGGATTTGTCATTCACAGTAAACATGTTGACGAAACGTTTGATCTAACATTCATCGTGTAAAATCCCCTCATTCAGCGTTGTGCTAGATTCAATTTCTTTGAAATGAGCAGATCCAGATTACAGTCCTCCTGAGATGACGCATTATTCCGTCACCCCAGATGTCTTTGGAAACTAGAATGATTAATATTGTAATTAATTGAGGCATTTTATTTAACTACACTAAGCTTGGTCCATTAACCTAATTGAAGCAGCTTAGCTACTGTGCGACTATTTGTGGTTACAATTGGGTACATGACTGTACTAGCGCTGAGCTGAGGGAACTGAAATGGCTAAACATAAAGTCACCGTGGGACTGCTGACAATGAAATGGACCGTGGGGGAAAAAAAAGAAGAAAAAAAAAAAGACAGGCTTGGCCTTAGGTGGCCAATAATCGTATAAGGGCAGAGGGGTGGACAAAATAACATGAACGCCTGTCACTGTAATGCCAGCCAACACACCGCTACTGCAGAAACAAAAGACATCTGATGGTATGAATGATCGATGCAGTGACGTCTGTATTGAGCTGCATTGCATTCTATGGGTGTTCATATTGTGTCTGCCCCCTCTAGACGAGGTAATGTCTGAGATAAGGCACGTCTGACGGCGCCTTTATCTGAAGAGAGGATGAGCATCATTAAAGTGTGATATCTGTAATTCACATCTGTGCTACATGACCTAGAAAGTCACGTTAATTAAACCCGCTGAATTTCAGCTTCAACTCAAAAGGCAATACGGTCTACAGTATAAGGGCTGCGCTCAAACCTAACTGAAGTGGGCTCTGTTCCCGATGTACATCTCTGCTGATGTCTGCTGTATCCTGTGGGATCTCATCAAAAACAACACAAGACACAGATATATATATATGTGTGTGTGTGTGTATAGAGTATTTGAATTCTTCAGCTGTTCAAACCACAGACGGCAGGGGGAGTTTGGGTGAGGAAGTGGAAGGAGGGAGGAGGCTACAGCGAGTTGTCTGTCAAGACAGTGCGATTCAGAGTGTGTGTGTGTGTGTGTGTGTGTGTGTGTGTGTGGGGTGTTAGAGATGCGTGGCTGCATTCACCCAAGCACGGGAAGCCCAGACTCTCAAGCACCAGAAGAAGCCTTTAGTGAGGAGCTGGCAGAGTGGAGGGGCAGGGTGGGGTGGGGTGAGGATGAGGTGGCTGGAGGGGAAAACTGTGTGCCCTGATCATGGAGGCTGAGGAGGGGTTTTTTCAGCTGCACTGTTTAAAGGACCAGTGTGTAGGATTTAGGGGAGGCTCTACTTGTGGAAATGGAAAACAGTATTCATAATTGTTGCTTTGTTTTCATTAGAGATAATCATAACGATTTGCTCTAGTTTGTGTGTACGCAGAGGTTTGAAGACCCACAACTATATGCTGTAGCTGTGTACTGTCACCAATGGGCAGGGTCAGAAATGTGTGCAACATTTAGTAATGTGGTCTACTCTTGTTTATGCGCTTTTGTTGGTCCTTTCGGTTCTTTGTAGTGAAGTGAAACGAGTGTTGAAAAAACTGCTTCCTCTTTGTGGCGAGCTGCCCTGTTGCTCCCTTTCCTGTTCAAGCCAACTTTTCAGCCAATCGCCATTTAGCCTAAGCAAAGCATCATTAGTGTTGGGATATGTGCTTTTGGCTCTTTGGAAAACATCATGCAAGTGCATCTCCACATCGCCACTGCGTTGGTTGAATTCCCACAATCCCTCTGTCTGTGCAGCCAAAGAGCTACACAAATGGGCACCAATGTAGGACCCTGAATCCTGCATTGCACTTGCAATCCACACCTCAGTGACAAAGGTCACTAAATCTTACACACTGGTTCTTTAGAGAGAAATGGCAATAAAACTGGGCTCTAGATGCACCAAGTTTCCTAACTGCATCCACATTAGTTCTCTCAAACAATTAATTTATCATTTATCTGTGTAGCATGTGATGCACTGTGTTTTTAAAAAAAAGTTCACAAGTCTGTAAATGCAAAAAATCAATTTAACCAGATTTTTGCACTTTGCAGATTAAGTGTATCCAAGCAACAGAGACCTCAGAGTCCAGGGCTCATTATCAGGACACACTGCACAAGATTCCGGCCAGTGGATCTATTGTGGGGTCCTCCAAGATCAGAAAGGTGAGATTAGGGAGCAGCTTTTGGACAAAGGATCCTTTCGCTATCAACTCACCTTTTAAGTAACTCATCTATTCAATCCACTCCACCTCCTTTTAGTTTGTTAGGCATACAGAAGGCAACACCACGTTTGTCTCGACTCCCATCTCGCAGCTGTCCAGAGCAAATGCGAGACAACTCATTTGACATACAGTGAGTGTGTGCAGGACTGTGTGTACAGGGACAATCTTAACAGGTAAGAATGCAGATGAGGAGTGGCTGTTAAACAACTGTACAGGGCCTGTGAGCTGACCCAGCCTTAGTCTCATTATTTAAAAGCCACACCTCATACAAGTCACTCATAGCACATATCCAACCAGTCCAGCTGATCCCAGTATTAGAGAAATAGATCTGCCGTACCAGAAAAGTCCTATAGGAGTCCTGAGATTGTTGAGAATCTACAGGTCAGACTGGCCTCATACCTCGGCCTATCTTATAGGACGTTTCTGATTGGCACACAGGCTGTGAGGGACCCAAGGCAAACCCCTATAAACATAAATGAGGTTGGTTTATCACTTTGGATGCCATGGTGCTATGGTCTTATGGGAGTTATGATCCCTTCCACAGCTGTGTGGTGCAAACCCATCACACAGTTTCAGCAAAGCGACTCTTCCGACACTGAAGTCTCCCTGCGTCATGTTACTGAGTCCGGCAGCGGGCCACCACACATACACTGTCCGTTGGCACGCCCAGGCCACTATGGTAACAAAAGGAGGGTGGGTAGTTTGGGTTTAGGTGGGTGGTTCTGGAAGTCTGAGTCCGAGCCAGAGCCACAAACCCAGATCCAAGGTGGCGGCGGCGGTGGCGGCGGGGGGAAAAAAAAAAAGCGCTGTGTGTGAACGGCGGAAAAGAGAGGCGCACAGGGACAGGAGGTTGGGGTTAAGGAGGAGGTGTGAGAGGGAAGGGGAAGAAGGAAGGGATGGGGGTTGGTAGGTAGGTGGGTGAGGAAGGGGCAAGGGCGGCGAACACGGCGGTGGCGAGTAGTTGACTAGCGGGCAGGGGGGAGAGGGGAGGGTGTCCGCATATGCCAAGCCTCACCAATCAGTGAAGTACCACCCACAGGAAAAAAAAAAATGCTGCTCTCTTTCTCTTAAGCACACCAACACACACACAGACACACACCATCACACACATTCATTTACACGCCCACACACCAGCAGGACAGAGAGGGCGTGCCAGTTGCCTCCTAATGCTGATTGCAAGACTTGACTCCTAACCCACCCTGCTCACCAACCCCACCGAGTAGAAGCCCAAGGCTGTAGCTGTGGCACTTGCCACTGCAGCAAAGGAGGAGTTACGGACTGGGGAGGAGGGGTGGGGAAGGAAGGTGGTGATGGCAGTGTGGAGAGGAGAGGGAGGAGTGTTTGGTCAAGGCACAGTCAAAGGAGGGGGCGGCAGGTGGGGAGAGGAGAGGTCAGTGCTTTTATGATTTCTTTTGCTGCTGTTGCTTTTTTTTTTTTTATTTACCTTGGTGGTGAAGAGAGAGAGAACAAGTTCCCGCTGCGTTGGCGTTGCGCTAAAAGTCGTCCCCATGGCTCACGCTGCCACGCTCACGCACGGCTGCACACTGGCCTTTCCAGGTGGCACGGTGACCTAATTCAGTTGAGATAGTTAGTCAAGAGCTGGACTGTCGTGGGGCTTCTTTTTTTTGCTTGTTTTTTTTTTTCTTTGCTTGTGCGGCAGAGTTACAGATTATCACACATGCAGGTCTGAGAGTAGAGTGGACATAGAGACACACGAAGAGGGAGAATTTGGTGCAGCAGGGAAGAGACCAGACCAGACCAGACACACACCCATCAACCCCAGGAACAGGACTGCTCCACAGATCAAAATGCACCCAGGCCATTCTATCTGTGTGCCTCTCCCCAGCTCTCAATGTAATTTCAAAGTGTGTAAAAAATATTTCCGCAAGAAAAAAAAATCGATTTTTAGGGACCACGGTGAGCGTTTCTCACCGGAATTAAATACCAAAATGCATTTCGTCAAATGCAAACCCCTTCAAGATACAAGCTGGTTTGCACTGAGATTCGAGAGGCTGGAGAGAGGAAGGAGCACGAACCCGCACTTACCCTGACCAAAGAGAGCAAAGCTGGGCCAGCATCTACACCTGTCTCCCCCTTGGGTCCCCAGTCAAATGGGTCTGGTGGTCATTTTACACAAGAGAAACAGATAGTGGAGAAGAATAACATAAACAGGAAGAAGGGGAAATGTCCAAACCCTTTGCTTTCTTTTACCACATTAGTCAGCCAAACATTCTTTATTATAATAAGGTTTATAGTATACATATTCTCAATAAAAAGCATGCTGATTTTTTTTTTCTTTTTACTTTTGTCTTTTTGTCTTTTCTTAAAAAGAAGGCAAAAATTAAAATACTTCTCTAAAAAATACGGTCTCAAACATGGCAAACAAGACATTTCGCAAACCACATAGTTCTACAAAGGATGCAACTGGTATGTGTTTGTATATACGACACAGAGAGAGAGATTACACTGTGAGATGCAAAAGTCACTTAACTGCTAAAAACCATGGGGGGAGGAGGGGGAGGGGGACAATGAGGCAGTAAAAGTGATTTCAGAGGGTGTGTGCAGCACACTCGCCGTCAAACGGCAGTTGCAAAATACTTTGAAAGTGATCGTTTTAATTAAATGTAGAGCTCTATGGGTGGAATTTGCCACTCATGAAGAGGTATAAGTCCAGTTTGCGGCATTTAAAAAAAACTGGACTTATACCTCTTCATGAGTGGCAAATTCCACCCATAGAGCTCTACATTTAATTAAAACGATCACTTTCAAAGTATTTTGCAACTGCCGTTTGACGGCGGTGTGCTGCACACACCCTCTGAAATCACTTTTACTGCCTCATTGTCCCCCTCCCCCCTCCCTCCCCCCATGGTTTTTAGCAGTTAAGTGACTTTTGCATCTCACAGTGTAATCTCTCTCTCTGTGTCGTATATACAAACACATACCAGTTGCATCCTTTGTAGAACTATGTGGTTTGCGAAATGTCTTGTTTGCCATGTTTGAGACCGTATTTTTTAGAGAAGTATTTTAATTTTTGCCTTCTTTTTAAGAAAAGACAAAAAGACAAAAGTAAAAAGAAAAAAAAAATCAGCATGCTTTTTATTGAGAATATGTATACTATAAACCTTATTATAATAAAGAATGTTTGGCTGACTAATGTGGTAAAAGAAAGCAAAGGGTTTGGACATTTCCCCTTCTTCCTGTTTATGTTATTCTTCTCCACTATCTGTTTCTCTTGTGTAAAATGACCACCAGACCCATTTGACTGGGGACCCAAGGGGGAGACAGGTGTAGATGCTGGCCCAGCTTTGCTCTCTTTGGTCAGGGTAAGTGCGGGTTCGTGCTCCTTCCTCTCTCCAGCCTCTCGAATCTCAGTGCAAACCAGCTTGTATCTTGAAGGGGTTTGCATTTGACGAAATGCATTTTGGTATTTAATTCCGGTGAGAAACGCTCACCGTGGTCCCTAAAAATCGATTTTTTTTTCTTGCGGAAATATTTTTTACACACTTTGAAATTACATTGAGAGCTGGGGAGAGGCACACAGATAGAATGGCCTGGGTGCATTTTGATCTGTGGAGCAGTCCTGTTCCTGGGGTTGATGGGTGTGTGTCTGGTCTGGTCTGGTCTCTTCCCTGCTGCACCAAATTCTCCCTCTTCGTGTGTCTCTATGTCCACTCTACTCTCAGACCTGCATGTGTGATAATCTGTAACTCTGCCGCACAAGCAAAGAAAAAAAAAAACAAGCAAAAAAAAGAAGCCCCACGACAGTCCAGCTCTTGACTAACTATCTCAACTGAATTAGGTCACCGTGCCACCTGGAAAGGCCAGTGTGCAGCCGTGCGTGAGCGTGGCAGCGTGAGCCATGGGGACGACTTTTAGCGCAACGCCAACGCAGCGGGAACTTGTTCTCTCTCTCTTCACCACCAAGGTAAATAAAAAAAAAAAAGCAACAGCAGCAAAAGAAATCATAAAAGCACTGACCTCTCCTCTCCCCACCTGCCGCCCCCTCCTTTGACTGTGCCTTGACCAAACACTCCTCCCTCTCCTCTCCACACTGCCATCACCACCTTCCTTCCCCACCCCTCCTCCCCAGTCCGTAACTCCTCCTTTGCTGCAGTGGCAAGTGCCACAGCTACAGCCTTGGGCTTCTACTCGGTGGGGTTGGTGAGCAGGGTGGGTTAGGAGTCAAGTCTTGCAATCAGCATTAGGAGGCAACTGGCACGCCCTCTCTGTCCTGCTGGTGTGTGGGCGTGTAAATGAATGTGTGTGATGGTGTGTGTCTGTGTGTGTGTTGGTGTGCTTAAGAGAAAGAGAGCAGCATTTTTTTTTTTTCCTGTGGGTGGTACTTCACTGATTGGTGAGGCTTGGCATATGCGGACACCCTCCCCTCTCCCCCCTGCCCGCTAGTCAACTACTCGCCACCGCCGTGTTCGCCGCCCTTGCCCCTTCCTCACCCACCTACCTACCAACCCCCATCCCTTCCTTCTTCCCCTTCCCTCTCACACCTCCTCCTTAACCCCAACCTCCTGTCCCTGTGCGCCTCTCTTTTCCGCCGTTCACACACAGCGCTTTTTTTTTTTTTTCCCCCCGCCGCCACCGCCGCCGCCACCTTGGATCTGGGTTTGTGGCTCTGGCTCGGACTCAGACTTCCCAGAACCACCCACCTAAACCCAAACTACCCACCCTCCTTTTGTTACCATAGTGGCCTGGGCGTGCCAACGGACAGTGTATGTGTGGTGGCCCGCTGCCGGACTCAGTAACATGACGCAGGGAGACTTCAGTGTCGGAAGAGTCGCTTTGCTGAAACTGTGTGATGGGTTTGCACCACACAGCTGTGGAAGGGATCATAACTCCCATAAGACCATAGCACCATGGCATCCAAAGTGATAAACCAACCTCATTTATGTTTATAGGGGTTTGCCTTGGGTCCCTCACAGCCTGTGTGCCAATCAGAAACGTCCTATAAGATAGGCCGAGGTATGAGGCCAGTCTGACCTGTAGATTCTCAACAATCTCAGGACTCCTATAGGACTTTTCTGGTACGGCAGATCTATTTCTCTAATACTGGGATCAGCTGGACTGGTTGGATATGTGCTATGAGTGACTTGTATGAGGTGTGGCTTTTAAATAATGAGACTAAGGCTGGGTCAGCTCACAGGCCCTGTACAGTTGTTTAACAGCCACTCCTCATCTGCATTCTTACCTGTTAAGATTGTCCCTGTACACACAGTCCTGCACACACTCACTGTATGTCAAATGAGTTGTCTCGCATTTGCTCTGACAGCTGCGAGATGGGAGTCGAGACAAACGTGGTGTTGCCTTCTGTATGCCTAACAAACTAAAAGGAGGTGGAGTGGATTGAATAGATGAGTTACTTAAAAGGTGAGTTGATAGCGAAAGGATCCTTTGTCCAAAAGCTGCTCCCTAATCTCACCTTTCTGATCTTGGAGGACCCCACAATAGATCCACTGGCCGGAATCTTGTGCAGTGTGTCCTGATAATGAGCCCTGGACTCTGAGGTCTCTGTTGCTTGGATACACTTAATCTGCAAAGTGCAAAAATCTGGTTAAATTGATTTTTTGCATTTACAGACTTGTGAACTTTTTTTTAAAAACACAGTGCATCACATGCTACACAGATAAATGATAAATTAATTGTTTGAGAGAACTAATGTGGATGCAGTTAGGAAACTTGGTGCATCTAGAGCCCAGTTTTATTGCCATTTCTCTCTAAAGAACCAGTGTGTAAGATTTAGTGACCTTTGTCACTGAGGTGTGGATTGCAAGTGCAATGCAGGATTCAGGGTCCTACATTGGTGCCCATTTGTGTAGCTCTTTGGCTGCACAGACAGAGGGATTGTGGGAATTCAACCAACGCAGTGGCGATGTGGAGATGCACTTGCATGATGTTTTCCAAAGAGCCAAAAGCACATATCCCAACACTAATGATGCTTTGCTTAGGCTAAATGGCGATTGGCTGAAAAGTTGGCTTGAACAGGAAAGGGAGCAACAGGGCAGCTCGCCACAAAGAGGAAGCAGTTTTTTCAACACTCGTTTCACTTCACTACAAAGAACCGAAAGGACCAACAAAAGCGCATAAACAAGAGTAGACCACATTACTAAATGTTGCACACATTTCTGACCCTGCCCATTGGTGACAGTACACAGCTACAGCATATAGTTGTGGGTCTTCAAACCTCTGCGTACACACAAACTAGAGCAAATCGTTATGATTATCTCTAATGAAAACAAAGCAACAATTATGAATACTGTTTTCCATTTCCACAAGTAGAGCCTCCCCTAAATCCTACACACTGGTCCTTTAAACAGTGCAGCTGAAAAAACCCCTCCTCAGCCTCCATGATCAGGGCACACAGTTTTCCCCTCCAGCCACCTCATCCTCACCCCACCCCACCCTGCCCCTCCACTCTGCCAGCTCCTCACTAAAGGCTTCTTCTGGTGCTTGAGAGTCTGGGCTTCCCGTGCTTGGGTGAATGCAGCCACGCATCTCTAACACCCCACACACACACACACACACACACACACACACACACTCTGAATCGCACTGTCTTGACAGACAACTCGCTGTAGCCTCCTCCCTCCTTCCACTTCCTCACCCAAACTCCCCCTGCCGTCTGTGGTTTGAACAGCTGAAGAATTCAAATACTCTATACACACACACACACATATATATATATCTGTGTCTTGTGTTGTTTTTGATGAGATCCCACAGGATACAGCAGACATCAGCAGAGATGTACATCGGGAACAGAGCCCACTTCAGTTAGGTTTGAGCGCAGCCCTTATACTGTAGACCGTATTGCCTTTTGAGTTGAAGCTGAAATTCAGCGGGTTTAATTAACGTGACTTTTCTAGGTCATGTAGCACAGATGTGAATTACAGATATCACACTTTAATGATGCTCATCCTCTCTTCAGATAAAGGCGCCGTCAGACGTGTCTTATCTCAGACATTACCTCGTCTAGAGGGGGCAGACACAATATGAACACCCATAGAATGCAATGCAGCTCAATACAGACGTCACTGCATCGATCATTCATACCATCAGATGTCTTTTGTTTCTGCAGTAGCGGTGTGTTGGCTGGCATTACAGTGACAGGCGTTCATGTTATTTTGTCCACCCCTCTGCCCTTATACGATTATTGGCCACCTAAGGCCAAGCCTGTCTTTTTTTTTCTTCTTTTTTTTCCCCACGGTCCATTTCATTGTCAGCAGTCCCACGGTGACTTTATGTTTAGCCATTTCAGTTCCCTCAGCTCAGCGCTAGTACAGTCATGTACCCAATTGTAACCACAAATAGTCGCACAGTAGCTAAGCTGCTTCAATTAGGTTAATGGACCAAGCTTAGTGTAGTTAAATAAAATGCCTCAATTAATTACAATATTAATCATTCTAGTTTCCAAAGACATCTGGGGTGACGGAATAATGCGTCATCTCAGGAGGACTGTAATCTGGATCTGCTCATTTCAAAGAAATTGAATCTAGCACAACGCTGAATGAGGGGATTTTACACGATGAATGTTAGATCAAACGTTTCGTCAACATGTTTACTGTGAATGACAAATCCTGATAATAAAGACAATTATATTGTACGGTTGTGTATGCATATATTTATGCCTTTTAACCTGTATTTCTTAAGATGTTGAGGTATTTTTCAGTCTGCATGAAAGTCATGGAATAAATTCTTTTTTTTCTCAAATATTATTTGCCTGAATTTGTTTTTATTGCAAAGAAGTTCCTGCAGGCTGTTTTGAGTGCACCTTGATGGATGTTTGGACCTTTGCAGTGGAGTTTATTCAGTTTTATTTGTATAGCGCAAAATCACAACAACAACCTCAAGGTGCTTTATATTGTAAGGTAAAGACCCTACAGTAATACAGATTATTATGATAGTAGAAACTATGCTTTTACCTGCAACCTAATTTTAGCAGTGAGGAGTAAGATTGTTGTGAGCTGCTGCCAGTGATAGCAGTGCAGGCGCTACTTTGCCTGGGGTCAGATCTGGCTGTATTCATAGGAGAGATGTTGTCAAAATCTCTTAAATGGTTGTCTTAATTTTATTGACTCAGGGTTTGGTTTAGTTTTTTAAGGCATATTATATTCAGTTGTTTGAAATTGTTTTATGATGTCGGTAGGCTGAAACCACATAGGCCTGGGTTTGCCATTGAGGATCACTAACAGCAACAGGTGCATTGCACAGACCATAAAAACTTCTGGAGTGAGAGGAGGCGTAATTGACATACTTCCACGCCATTCACAAGCCCCTCATCCCTACCCGCGGGAGACCACCCCTGCCTTTTACACCTTTTTAGGCCCAAAACCTGATACCCGAGCGGTCGGTTCCCATACTTATTGGGGTGCGGTACGTGTGCCACTTTTGACCAGGAAAGGAGCACCGGCCAGCAGGGTCTTCTGGTAGTGGGAGCACCACCTCCGCACAGGCACCTCGCACCAGTGGAGTCTGGTCTCTGCAGCCCCCAACTGTCTCTCCCCCCCCCACGATAGCGAGACCCCTAGTCTCAAGGAGGTTTTTGGCCTCACGGCGTCATCTTCGTCGTTTCTATTGCTGATTTTTGTTCTTACCAATAAGCTGAGGGGGACGCGTAAAGTCCTGACTGAGGCGGAACCATGACAGCTGTCGAAACCCAAATAACATACAGCAACTCCTACACGATCCACCATGAAGACACGTACATGACCCAGGAGGACGACTGGGACAGGGATCTGCTGCTGGACCCCGCCTGGGAGAAGCAGCAGCGGAAGGTAGGTTTGGTTAAAGGGGCTCTAGCATCGCTTGTGCCGGCGTGCGTAATTACGCACAGATTGACCCATGCGCTCACATTCGCGTCGGTGAGAGGCGCTTTTTAAATGCATTTAACACGTTAACAACGCAGACTGAATTTAATTTCGGAATCAGTGGTGTTGGGCTAATTGTGTTAAGTCTAATATGAAACTGCGCTTTAGCTGTCCTCACACCTGGCACTTCAGTTCTGCTTCAAGCTGCGTGGGCAGATATTTTAGGCTGTGGAACTTTCTCAGTGTTGTCTTTCAGTTACCCCTGATTGCCTTGCAGACTGTCTAAATATATTACCACCTCCCAAGTTTAGTTTTTTTTCTTTGCCTACTTTTAATCACTAAACTTTTTAAATGCCCACGAGTTTATAGGGATATAGTGACATTAATCCAACCTGGAGCATATCTGAAATACGGAATGCAGAGGCTGGTGTAAAAGGAGGAAGGGAAATACCTACAGTAAATTTACTGTTTATTATGCTACTTTAGTCCAATATAAGTATGCTTAGGTCTGATTTTTACTGATCTAAAAGCTTTTTTCATCATTCAGAGGGATATTAAATTTGAACACTTGAAAGCAAAGCAACAAAAACAACTCTTACATTTAGCTCTTTAATCTTATTTTGAAAGTCATACTGAGCTGTGGGGGTGGGCTTTATGGTTGCATTGAGAAAGGGCATGACAGGTGTGTTTAATGAGCTACTGGAGCAAAAGTCATATGACACAGGTGATGTCTGCCACAAAAACACCAGCAAAGGTTAATGAGCTGCAGTTTTGTCTTTGAAATGTTCACCTTACACACAAATTACCCGCTGTGATGTTTGAGTTCAGTGAAAAAATATCCATCGTGTTTGGTATTTCTGGCCCAAGTTGATGCAAAGAGTTGGTAATTGGTCGCCATGTTGGATGACCCCAGCCTTCATCTACCAGGAAACCCCACAGCCCAGGCTGAAAATAGCTCTCAGGGAGATCATTTTTTGCCATTTCTCATGATGAAATAGAGTATGTTAAACATGACCAAACGAGCCAAAAATACAACAGTACGTTTCAGCTGTTTGCTATGCCATGAGTGAAATACATTAGCTGCTGTTTACACAGCAAGAGGTCATAGTTTTTAGACTTTAAATGGATAATTAGCTCTCTAGCATGTCTGAATATCAGAGGGAGCAAGGATACATTCAAGCCTAAGCAACTTTTTTTTAACGACGGGTAACATTATATTGTAAAAATGTTAATATATTTTAAAAGTTTTTCTATATTATTGTAACAAACAAAAACTATTCAGTTACAAGAAGAGTAAAAGTTGAGACTTTGCCTTCGGCTAACATAGACAAAATCTCTTAAAATGTGCTCTAAAGATAAAGAGACAAATTAGGTTAAAATGAACAATAAAACTTTCTAAAATGTGATGCTAACTTCCAGCTGCTGTTTGTGTTTAGCTGAGCTGAAGAGGGTGAAAAGAAAAATAATCTTTGTGTAATCGGTCTAATTTTTTATTTATTTATTTTTGATGCGGTTGGTTTGGAGAGTATTTTATGTTCCTAGTCTAATCTGATAGTTATTGTAGTCCACTGGTTGCTGCCATATGCTATATCACTCAAACCCAAAATCTAACCCAGCCTGTAGCTAACACCTAATCTGCATTATTTCTGACTTCATCAGTAAAACAGTCACATTTTATGGCAGCAGCTGCAGTGAAACTGCAGAATTGTTCTCACTGCAAAATGTCTCCCAGAGCTGAAGCGCAGTGACAGGCTGAGAGACCTCAACAGATGGTACCAGAGAGCAAGAGCGGGAGAGAGATGGATGGCAAGGCTGTTAGATATACACCCCGGGTTGGTTTCACAGACCTACAAATAAACATCTTCCTAAAAATACTTTTTAACTTGCTTGGCTCCAACCTCCCCCTCCCCCACCCTCACCTTCATCGCTTACTTTCTTTTTACGCGTATGTCTTTTCTCCACTTATGCCAAATACTTCCCTCACCACCTCTCTTGAAATATTTGCACATCTTGTCTTGGTTTTGTGTATTTTCGTCAATTAGATGAGTTAATCTTTTACTTTGTCTCATGCAGTCTGCCAGCCTTTTAAATGTTGGGTCATAAAATAGGCCTCGAATAAGCCTCCACAGCCAAGTGAGCCTTCAGTCTTCACCCCTCATCCTCCCTGGGGAGCCAGTCATGGTACTCCGCTGCACTTCTCGGCATGTAGAATCTAGCTTAAGGAGCTGATATCAGCCCATAAATATAGCCAGCGCTTCATTCTGCAGCGCTATGAATATGAAAGGGAAGCCTCGTAGCACCTGTTGTCTCCTCTATCCTTGAAATTTCAGTGGAAAAAGCTGCTCACCACTTGGTGCAGTAGTAAAGTGTTTGTCAACACACAGTGATGCCGAATCTGATACCGGACATTAGAAATGGTGTGTGCTCAGGTGTGTGTGTCTGGATTGTACACGCTGACACTGGTTTATATTTATCATAGAGCATCTCTCCTGCTTTGATAACTAAGTGATTCATGACTTGATTTGGACGTGGGATGTGATTTAATAGGAGCTGGCAAAAATTGTGTTAGATATTGCATCTAGGGAAAGCTGTCGGAAGGAAATATGAGATATGAAAGGCCGGAGTGATGAGATTTGGCTGCATCTCATCTTGGCGAGCTTCTTTGCTCAAAGCAACTGTAATCCTGGAAATAAGGAGGGCGGGTTTATCGGGTTGATCCAAGCGATGAGGAAACCAGTCCAGTTAGGACCAGAAGTTCTTTTCATGAGTTTTCGGAGCTCATTGATGTCTGCCTCAAAAGGATGATGGGCTGACAGCTCGGAGAGGTCCATCTCCACTACATCTGCAAAAAGTAGTGATTGCTGTGGGCGCAATCAATATCTGTTTAAAGATTTACTCTCACTGCAGAGATCTGCAGAAGACTGCGCTCACAAAACCACATGTAATGGCAATTTTTTTGTTTTGTTTTGTTTTTGTTTGTTTTTTTTAGAAGATGATGGGTCCATGCTCCTGTACAGCAGATTCTTGTAGAAAATGGCAATATCTTAAAAAAATTAAAAAAGAATCAGTGCTTTGACTCCAGTCAGCTTCTGTTGCCACATTGTTAAAGAGCTCAGCTGCTAACTCACTAAGTGAAGCGGCCTATGACGCTTATGTTAGCAGTAACCTAAAAATATCCATTATGCGAGGTTAACGGCGACCTTGTGCTTAGCTGACCTGTTAGCAATAAATGCTCAGTATATATAAACACACAAGAAATTAGCCTCTTAGTAATGTTTAAGGTAAAAAGTATAAAAATAGTCATCCTATATTTTTACCCACTATGATGCATTGTTGTAATGCAGTTTAAGGTATGATAGCTAACTTGGTTTAAAGTGATACTGCAGCATTATGATGTTTAGCAAAGTATCAGAAATGCAAAAATTAAAGTTGTGCGGATGTTTTCAGCTTAGTTTCCAAGTGCCCACACAGACCTGTCTCTGGACAGCTGCGCCTTTCACTGCCCTGATCGATATTCAGACGATATCACCGTCACAGATAGCAGTGGTGCCAGGCTGAGACGTGTCTTCACGTTAAGTTGCTAAATGGTTTTTTTGAGGTATGTAGCCAGTAAGTTTATTAACAATGACCCCCATGATTTTTCCCTTTTCAGTATCACCACCTTACTGTATTAATAGAAATCTAAATAACTAAATCTAAAGAATATTGCCTGCTATACCAACATTAGATTTTTTTTCTACTCCCTAAAAATCAGTATTCAGTATCAGTGGGGCTGTTGTCCATACTGTACTCTGGTATGAAGGAAAGGAAGCAGAGGGTTGGTTGCTCGGTTGTGAAGAATCAGGGAAAGACATGCAGTGAATGATGAGATCCAGTCAGGAGTCAGGTGTGGGTATCTGTGTCATTTCCAGAAGTCTCAGTTTCTGCCCATCCGCTCCTGCACATCAACACAACACATCATGCACTCGTCCTGCAAGCTGAGTTTGCATGTGGATATAAACATAATTGGAAAAAGAAAATGATCATATGGGGAAAAAAACCTTCCTTATCCTGGGGGAAAAAAATAGACAGAAAGTCACATCATGTTAGGGGAAAAAAGATAAATCTGCATACTGTTCAGGCTAAATTAAAGCAGAATTCAATTACTGAATGCTGAAGCCTAACAGCGTGCACATGTCCTCCCTCTTTTTTGCAATGTACAGTATGGCCTTGTCACCCAGTAGCATTAAATTGATCCAGTTGTGTCACATTAAGTGGTCTTCAACATAATTACAAACTCTGTTTCCAGGACCGTCAAACTTACATTTTGATTTTTTTTTCATTTCTCTGCTTTTCTCTGTTGTTCTGTTTTCTGTTATATTTTATTTCACACGGTGCAAAATGAAGTGGCCCGAAGAGTGTCCATCGTCAGATTCAAGTGTCATAAAGTTAGATTCGGTAATGTGATATTTACCCACTCGGCCTAATGTAAAGTCCCTCAGTGTTGGCCAGGAGAGATCTTAGCAGGCTGAATAATCCAATCTATTCTTGTCTAATCTCATTTTATTACACTTTAACAAGTGACCGCCAGCTTGGCAGGCAGAAAGGGTCATTGATGTCATACCTGAAGCTCAGCAATGGAACTAAAGCACTGGACCTCCTCAGGATTTAGCAACATGTAGATGTTTATATTACAAATATGAGAAAAGACTCTCCAAAGATGAGTGGGGAAACATTTTTGCTTTAATCCCATGCTTTGGCGACATGGCTTTTGTCTGTTACCCTGATTTTCATAGTTGAGCTTTGATATTTTTTAAAGTGCACTGAGTTAAGCCAAGCCAAGTCAACTTTATTTATATAGCAGTTTAAAAACAGCAAGTGCTGACCAAAGTGCCTAATATTAAAACACAATAAAATATGAAGGCATTAAAACATTAAGCATAATTAGAATTGATAAGTAAAACAAATGAGTAAAAGTCAACTCTCAGACAGTTGCCAATGAAAAAAGGTGGGTTTTAAGTGACTTTAGTTAAGTCTAAAGACAGCACACACAACTCACAATGTCATTGATGATGCATTTGCCTTGTTTATTATCATGTAAGTTATAAAAGAAAGTAACAGAATGGAGAGAGGAGTCTTTTTAGAGACCTTTCTGCTCCACTCCATCATCATCTGCATCTTTATTGCAGAACTGATTTATCATTTGCCTCATTAAACCCCCTTTACTGATCTCTGCTCACTGCCTGCGCTTCTGTACCCAATCCCAAGATGCATCTGGGAGAAGAGGCATCCAACATTCCCCTCCCATAATTCACTCTGTCAGGGTCATGTGGTCTCTGTGAAGGAACAGTAACACCGTTAATGTGATCTGAGCATGCTTTAATTCCCCAAACCAATAGAGCGTGCACTCTTTCAGGAGTTAAAAGAAGACGTATTGTGAGAGTGTCTGGGTCCACAGAAACACTTCCTGCTTCTACAACACTTAATGGTAATGAATCCATTTGTTCAGTCTCACAGCAGTTTGTATTTACAAATCTAAGTAAGACATGGTGTAATACTACAAAACTGCCCTGTAAACTTTGCTACATTTTTCAGGTTTGCTCCCAAATTCGATTCAGTTTTAATCCAATTTTATTTATATGGCGCCAAATCACAACAGTTGCCTCAAGGTGCTTTATACTGTAAGGTAAAGACCCTACAATAATACAGAGAAAACCCCAACACTCCTACAACTGCCAGTGAGCAAGCACTTGGCGACAGTGGGGAGGAAAAACTCCCTTTTACCTACCTCTGGCAGAACCAGGCTCAGGGAGGGGCAGCCATCTGCCGCGACTGGTTGGAGGTGAGAGGAGAGAGTCAGGACAAAAGGCACGCTGTGGAAGTGAACCAGAGATTAATAATACCTAATGATTAAATGCAGATGGTGCAAACACACAGAGAGAGTGAAAAGAGGTGAGTGAAGAAGAAACACTCAAATGTGAATTGTGTCAAAATAATGGAATTAACTATCACAGTCCACTGTATCTGTTTTGTACGTTAGGGAGCATCTGTATGAGAGTTCAACGTAAGTGGAGAGGTGAGAGGGCCGGCAGTCAGATCAAATAGCAGTTTCTATTCCAGAAGCTGTGTCCATGTAGGGAGGCTTCTATAAACTGCTTTAGTGCAGGAGCCCAAGGAGGCTGTAGGAATGGCTGAGGAGTCTCCCTCTCTCTCTCTCCCTCTCTCTCTCTCTCTCCCTCTCCCTCTCTTTCTCTCTCTCTCTCTCTCTCTCTCTCTCTCTCTCTCTCTCTCTCTCTCTCGCTCATGTGTTTGAGACATCTTCTTTATGGTCATACATTATTATTTTTATTTTTTTTGCATAACCGTATGCTTTGCGAGTGACTTCTCGTGAAGACAGGAACGCAGGCATGTTCTTGTGTTCTTGTGGCGTGTTGTAATGGCAAAAGCAGATACATGATACGAGCGTGGCACAGCGTCAGAATCCACACAGCCAAAGAAGAAATGGTGATTGATGGCCTGTGAGAGCCGCCATCTTGATCTAATCACAGCAGTTAGTCTGTAAATGGAATAAAAGGATTAAAATAGTTCATGAAAACTCACTGTGGTGATGCTGTCATGCAGTTTTGTGCGTACGTGCGAACAAACGTAGAGGTACGTCTGAGGTACGTTTCACATCTCCCAGTTTCAGCTGTTATTATTCCTCAGGCTCATTCCTGGTGTTGAAAATGGAGAAACGCTGCATGAGAAAGGAGACCGCAACAAAGCCTGCCAAGCCTGTGCTCTCAGTAACTAAGTGCACATAGAGGACAGATGGCCAAACACCTGCAAAATGTCACCTCAGGTCCAGGCAGTGTTTATGCTATTCAGTTTTCATGTAGTAATGAGACAAATGAGACACCTGAACCTGCCTTTATAAAAAGTGAGCTAAGCTCATAATGTTAGGGCTGAGTGTTTGCTTCATGCGCTAGATATTTATAGGCTGCAGAGGATGAGATGAAACTCTGCCTTATGATAGGACTGAGGTCACAGGGATATCATTATGAGCTTTATAATGGCTTAAAAAGCTGCATACCATTCTGCCAGGGCAGCTCCAATTTAAAATACCAGAACATAGCCCACCTTTTTTATTGGTTAATGCTTCAGAGACAGTATTACAGATCTAGCAGCTCGTATAAAAGAAAGATTATAAAGGAATAACTGAAAAGAAAGCAAAATTCATTCTGATTTTTGTTTACTTTACCTCATTTCATTACAGATGTGGGACAGTGGCGCTTTGGTCATTGAACAGCCCAAACACAATACACTCAGCTATAGTCTGAGCTGTTTGATGCTATTGGTAGCGGCTCTCTAAGGAGTGACAAAGCAGCCGCCATGTGTGCTCATTCTGGGCTCGCTTTGGATTCCCAACCCACAAATAACAAAATGAAACCAGAGTTGTGCGATCATCTGACCTGAGCATTTAATAGCATTTTTTGTGGTTCTCCAGTGGAGGCTGAAGTCAAAATCACAAGGTCATCTGTGACTTGCTCTTTTGGCTAAATGAATGCTGAGAAATGTAGCTGGTTACATGGTACTGGAGGCAGCCTTGGATCAGTTTCACACATTGGTTTTCATGGTTGAGGTTTCCGTTAAGAGGGAACTAGCTGACCCCAGATCTGCCTTGAGGGTTTTGCCTCTTATTACAGAGAAAGGACTTGCCTGCTGAAATTAGACCCCCCCCCCAAAAAAAACACACACACACACACACACAGACACACACCCCACCCCACCCATCCTCAGTCACAGGCACACTGTCATAAATCCTCTGCAACCACTTACACCAATTTATCTCCCCCACCGTCAGTCTTCAAGTCCAGAGCTCATTAAACGACAAAAGAGACGACATGCTGCTGCCGCCAACCGTGAACCTGTACACTCACCTTTATTCTCCACCATCAATCATGGAGTCAATTCATCTGCTCACTCATGCAACAAGAAAGAGGCTGAAAGCTGTGTTAGAGTGAACAATGCAAGATAAGGATTTTGTGTGTGCGTGTGTGTGTGCTGCAGTGCCAGCAGAAAATAAGGGCTATTACATACACCCCAGCTGACAATTTAAAGTAACAGCGTTGTGAACGTGAACAATGTCTTTTGACTTAAATGGGTAGTTTTTCAAGCAATTAAATCAAGCGGTATATCAGAAATTACACAATTACCGCTGGTTTCCACATACACATACAGGGAGAGCTTTATAAGACTGTTGGATGGTTATTGTATTATCTGGCATGAAAATTTACACAGGAATTTCATGAGGATTAATCCAGTTCTGATGTTCCCTTAGTGCGTTTATAGTTTTGGTTGAAATATTTTTAACTTTTTCAGCTTAGAGCCAAATGACACAGGCTGTATATAGAAGATGGATGGCGCCACTAAGGATGTCACCAGAATTATAACCCTTTGATAACAAAATCCTGAAAATGCTATGGTACTTTTTTTAAGTACTGTAGGCAGTGTATGTACCAAAGCTGTAATCCTTCCAGGAACTGATGCGGCAGCATACAACTACAAGTGTTCTTGTCTGTCCTGAAGAAGGAGGACATCCACAGCTACAATAGAAACTACACATGGTACAGACCACGGTGATTAGCGTAGCCGCCGTGATGGCTCTACCCCAACTTGTTGATAAAGACTGTAAGAATCGAGTATGCAAGTATTTAATGTTATCCTTAAATACACATTCTCTTTTTGGTTTAGACAACTGCCAAGTGTGTTCCACAGGCTACAAGGTTTGCAGTGGTTAACCTTGTGTTAAAGTTACCAGAAAAATGTAGTGTTTGGCACCAGTACCAAAACAAAATGATTGTCCCACGTACTTAAACACAAACTCTTTTATTAAAAAGGTATTTTGAAATGCTGACATGGTGGCAGATAATTTATTTAAAATGTTAACATTATATTTGTTGGATAGACACAGACGCATTCAATGCTAGCCACTGCAAAGATTTCAGCCTATGGAACAAAGCTGACTTTACATCTGCAGTCTCTCAAACTAAATGGTAATGTGCATTTCAGATTAATGTAAGAATAATACTTTGGATCTTTCTAATATGAATTGAAACTTTGTCAACTTGAATTCTTTCAACAGATCTGGATGCCAGTCTTTTAAATGCTTTGCTAAATTGGAAGTATTTCCTCCCTTCGATAACATTGTTTCCATACTGCCTTTTGCAAATTAGTTATCATCACTTTGTGTGGGCTTCCTTCTTCTTCAGCATGTAAGCATAGACTAGAGCACTTGTAGCTGTTTGCTGCCTGCTTCAGCTGCAGAAGAACTGCCACCTCTGTACACACCATGCCTATGGTACGAAAGGAAAACAAGCTGCATTTTCAGAAATTTGGTGTCAAATGGTACCGTAAGTACTGGTTCTGGTGACATTCCTGTGTTGTATAAATGCTTAACCTAACTTGATGTAGTTAATGTCATACCTTATAACATTAGGAAGCAAATCGGCTACCAGTCCAACACTTCAGTCTGAGTCCTGTCAACAAAATATTAACATAATGAACAACAATAAACTGTCTGCCACCATGTCAGTGATTTGAAATGAATTGTTTAATAAAGGAGTTTATTTGGGGGTTAATCATTTTGTATTGGGATCAAGAATTGTGCACTTCTGCACCGGATTAGTTCACAGGTTGAGCAGGTGACTATTTGCCCCAAGGCTGCATGCAGCAGCCTGGGGTTTTCCAGCCCAAGGCCTCTTGCCTCTTCCCACCCCTCTGTATTCC
>JAMQGT020004559.1:0-98577 GCA_024447675.2 Pterophyllum scalare
GTGTTATGTAACATTTACTCATTAGTACGTATTGCTCTTTTGATTGCAAGCCAGTTCCACAGATCAGGGTGTAGAAGGCACAGTGTCTCCAAAATATTTTGGTCTGACTTGGACTGACTGTAATCACACTCAGATTGGTGAAGGTCATCAGATGATTGCCATCTAATTTATAAACACATACCAATTGCCAGCATGCTGCACTCAATCTGAGTCAGTCTGTGCTGATGACTGCAGCTCATCTTCAATGCATCTTTTTGCAGTAGGGGGTTCGACTCAGCTGGTTGCCATATTTTGGTTATGCTCCTAAAGCAAGGTTGCGAAACGCCTATGCCAGTTTTCAGCTAAAACACTATCTTGCATCAGTTGTGTCACTATGGGGGAATTTTTGAATTTTTGTTTCAGATGAGGTTCTAGCCTGGACTCTGAATCTAAGTGGATAATGTGAATTACTATATAAGAAGACAGCAATAGATTTGCAAAAGATTTCAACTGGTCTCCGACAGCAAAAAATTCAATGCAATCACCAGGCAACCACCAATTTTTCTTACTCACAAGAAGGTTGTCATCCTATTTTTACTCTACTGTGACTCAGCCGTCGGTCTGTCTTTTAACATGCATTTTCACTACTATTTTCAAAAACAGGTACTTCTGCTTCAAATATCAAAAATGAAATTGCATAAACATATATAATACATTTCTCTCTCTCTCCAATTGATCTCGTGGACTTAACTTCAATAGTTACTTCCTCCAAATCATCGTGTTTATTAGATCCCATTTCTACTAGACTGCTCAAAGAAGTCCTTCCATTAATTGATGCTTCAGTCTTGAATATGATCAATCTGTCTTTATTAGTTGGCTATGTGCCACAGGCTTTTAAGGTGGCAGTAATTAAACTGTTGCTCAAAAAGTCATCACTTGACCCAGCTGTCTTACTAGGCCAATCTCCAACCGTCCTTTTCTCCTTTTCAAAAATTCTTGAAAGAGTGGTCATAAAACAGCTAACTGATCATCTGCAGAGGAACAGTTTATTTGAAGAGTTTCAGTCAGGTTTCAGAATTCATCACAGTACAGAAACAGCATTAGTGAAGGTTACAAATGATCTTCTTACAGCCTCTGACAGTGGACTCATCTCTGTGCTTGTCCTGTTGGACCTCAGTGCAGCTTTTGATACTGTTGACCATAACATTTTATTACAGAGATTAGAGCATGCCATAGGTATTAAAGGTACTGCACTGCAGTGATTTGAATCATATTTATCTAACAGACTTCAATTTGTTCATGTAAATGGGGAGTCTTCTTCACACACTAAGGTTAATTATGGAGTTCCACAGGGTTCTGTGCTAGGACCAATTTTATTTACACTATACATGCTTCCCTTAGGTAGTGTTATTAGAAAGCATTGCATACATTTTCATGGTGTCTAAATAGATACTTACTCTGGATGGCATTACCGTGGCCTCCAGTAACAAAATCTTGGAGTCACTTTTTATTAAACAAATATGTAGGACTGTTTTTTTGCATTTGCTCAATATTTCTAAAATTAGAACCATGCTGTTGCAGAGTGATGCTGAAAAACTAATTCGTGCATTTATTACTTCTAGGCTGGACCATTGTAATTCATTATTTTTGGGTTGGCCTAAAAGCTCCATGAAAAGCCTTCAGCTGATCCAAAATGCTGCAGCTACGGTACGGACAGGAACTAGAAAGAGAGAGCATATCTCTCCCATATTGACTTCTCTTCATTTGCTCCTTGTTAAATCCAGAATAGAATTTAAATTTGAATAGAAGAATAGAAAACATACTATCTGTACTAAACTGTTCATAAGCACTTGCATATGTACCAAGAGCACAAAGAGTGTAAGTAAGATGAAAAAAAAATGCCAATCAAGAATATGAGACTGGGTTTCTTTTTTGTATAATTAAGCTCTGATTGCAAAGCAGAGCACTCAGGTACAGTCATTGGCAAATACTCAAGCTGCTTTAATTGCCATCCACAGGTAAAAACAGCTTCTCTCTTCTGCACACTTGACTGAATTCCCACATCTAATGGCTTCTCCAGTGTTTTATATTCTGACTTTTTTAAGTTGGAGTGAGCAGTTAAGTCGCTTTTGTGTGTGTCTGCTAATTAGGATGTTTGAGGCAATGGCAAATGGGTAGATCAGTGGTCTAAGGAGTCATACTGAGAGGCAAAGACAAAGAGGGAAAGAGAAGGCAAGTGACAAACAGAGCTGTGG
The DNA here is from genome assembly GCA_024447675.2 of Pterophyllum scalare. Lineage (NCBI taxonomy): Eukaryota > Metazoa > Chordata > Actinopteri > Cichliformes > Cichlidae > Pterophyllum > Pterophyllum scalare. The sequence goes on from JAMQGT020004559.1 coordinate 2,235, forward strand.
GGAGATGGTTTGCAGCTGCCAAGCAGGTAGCGGCCCTCACAATGTGACACATTTGCCACCTCAAAATGGGAGCACACAAGAGCTGCCAACAACTAGCAATCCTGCCCTCTCTCTCTCTCTGTCTCTCTCTCTGTCATACTCCGACAAAGACAGGCAAGCTCTTCTCACATGCTGCTGCTGTCTGAAATGAGCTGTACCAGTGCCAGGTGCTGCTGAAGAGAAAGAAAGGAAATGGGGAAAAAAGAAATTGTAAGGCTCCTGTGTGGACTTTACTGTGGCGGGAGTGACAGCATGCCTTCGCAAGAGACACCTTGGCTCTGCTATTGTCACGGCTATGGACACAGCAAGTCCTCGCATCCCTCTGAAATTAATACAAGCTGACCAGCAGCCTGCTCTCTCAACCTCCATGTGGACAACAAGCTTATTCATGGTGACAGAACCTGTGACTTGTCCCAACATAGCCTGGATGTCCCGACTGCGTTGGGCCATTTAAAAAATGCCACTCTACACAAAGCCTTCCCTTGATTACAGCTGACTTTGGCTTGGTAAAATGAAATCACCATGCCAGGGTGACTTTCCCAAAGCACAGACTTGGCCTCATACCTTGTGTATATAAACATATCTGCTATTTACGTCGCTGGTAGGTTAAAACATAGCTTACCCTAGACACAGTTTTGCTTACATCACATCTTCTTTCAGGATTTGTTACAAAAAAAAAGGCAAATATTTGGTAATGTAGTGCCACGTTAAGCTGATTGTTTTCCATGCACCGATAAATAACATTTAAACATCTGAGCCCCAACCCAGGGCCAACCACTTATATACAGCTGCAACAGCGCTGGCGCTCAAATGTGACAAATCCTGCCAATGCACACACAAGCACTCAAGCACACAAGACCCCTTTTGGAGTTCAGTGTTGTTATGCTGGCTTATCGATTGAGGACCTCCTGATGCGATCAACAGCTGTCTCTCAGCCGAGTGGTGAGCTGATGGCCACCCAGTGTTGTTCTGCCTCAGTGTTGCCCTGTCAAGGTCAGCTCTCCCATCACTGCCTGCCTTTTTTTTTGTGTGTGTGTGCACATTTCTAACGCTGGGCTAAATTGTAGTAGTGGTCCTCTCAGACAGGAGGGCAGCTTGTGAATGGTAGCAAGTTTGTTGGTTGCTGTGGCTCACATAGTAGAGTGTGCAGAGCTAGTTGATCAATCCCTCACCCATCCTGGCTCAAGAGACATAATCGTAAATTTTTTTCTGGCCATGCAGACAGATATGTTCTTCATTGATTGAGGCTTTCTCAACAGTTTGACAGCCTTAAAATTTTTCTTGCCTAACCATTGACAAGCTACCCCTCCCCCCATGCTTTCCTACAACTTTCGGTCAGAGTTATATAATTCTGTTTTACTTAAGAGAGAAATCTGCTTTTGCCTACTTTCTGTCAGAATTGCAGGGCTAGGCAAACAAATGGTCCTTTTTTTGTGCATCAATCATTGCACATTTACTGGCCTCATTTCCACTTGTGGCTGTAGACACACCTTTAATGAGCTGTTTCCATATCAGTACTTCAGCCTGCTACACCACTCATTAGGCCTGTCAGTTTAAAAAAAAAAACAAACTGCAATTTTACTGATTGTGGCACATTATCAAGGTCCACCAGCAACTTCAGTGCAGCTGTAATAACAGAACTGTGGCTGAGTTATTAATTGATTACATGTAGTTGAAAAACAAAATGTTAATTGATACATTAATCATCATCCCTGAATATCAAAAATATAATAATTTGCTGACAACTGCTCATGACCACTTGTTTTCCTCCATGATTTAAATGTTTCTTATTTCTTTATAAAGTTAAAGTTGATAAATGGATGGATACTTTGTTACTTGGGTTTAAAACTGTGGCCATTTTTACACTACTTATCTGACACTGACAGCATGTTTGTATGTTTGTTTTTTTGTTGATTATGTTTACACCACATAAAATCCTGACTCTATGAAGTGCACCTGTTGAATTAGCCGTCAGAGCCTGTCAGCGCTTCCCTCTTTCCCATTTGTTTCCCATTCCTTACTGAAGATGCCCGGTCTCTGCTAGTCTCGAGTGAAGTTCAGGCTTTACAGGAGACACACGCACTGCGCTCATTCTTCCAGACATGATGGACAGTGTTTATCTACTGCAGTTTAGCCTTTGCTCTGGTGCTGTCAGCCTGTAGTTAAGCAGAAATGTTTTACGCTTGTCTTTAAGGCTGTAGTGACCTATTTTGGAGGGGTTTGGAGACATATGTGTCTATATGTGAACAGTGCACATAAACTGGCCCATGGCTGCAGTCTATTGTAATTGTTGTTATCCAAAACAAATAAGTAGGAGCAGCTTTCAAGTATACTTTTGTTTGCATCACTCGCTACACGCAAATCATCTGTGTCAGTTGCAGGGTGTATGTGTATAATGAATCAATCTAACATACTCAGTGACGAAATAAATAAATAAATAAATGACTAGTAATGTGCAAAAGTCTTGAATCATAACCCATTTCTTCATATTTTGTTAGGAAAATGGGAAACTGGTGCAGATATTCAATAAAACATGCAAACAAACATGGAAATACAGCATACAAGGCAAAAACTGATGACTTTGAAAGTCAGTGTTTGGAATGACCACATTTATTGTTCAGCATAGCCTGAACTCTCGTAGGCAGCTTTCTTTTCTTTTCTTTTATTTAAGTACTCATGGTCTTCAGGAATGGTTCTCCAGGCTTCTTGAAGGACATTCAAAGCTGCACTTTTCAAATTTGGTTTCATCACATCATAAGACCTGTTGCCACTGATTTTCAGTCTGGTTCTTGTTACATTTGGCATATCTCAGTCTTTTCTCTTGTTTCCCTTCCTTAAGAATGGCTCCTTGACAGTCAGCTTTTCACTCAGACATCTCTGAAGTTTCACCAAACAGTAGAATGGATCAATTGAAGATCCAGATACATCTCTTGGGTCCTGTGTCAGGTCTTTTTTTTCCCATATCTTAAGGACCGAACCTGCTCATCTGCTGTAGATAGTTTTTTAGGCCTGCCATTTCTTCTTTTGTCCTCCAATTATCCAGTTTCCTCAAATTCTTCAAGGACACACTGTACACCATGCTGAAATATGCTAAGTTTTCAGCTAATAGCTTTTTGGGAGTGACCTTGTTGATGCAAAAAAAAAAAAGAATTTTTATGCCTCTCAAACTGTTATCTTTTGCATTTTTCATAGAATCAGACACACTGCTTGTATCAAAGTGCCTAAAGATACAATTTAAAGGACTGGTCTGAAAATAAGTAATAAGTGGCCAGTGTCAAAAAAAAAAACTCTGAAAGACCTTCAGAAAGCCTGGAGAAGTATTGCTCAACACCACTTTAAAAAATGACAAGAAAGTCTGGCTCCTTGGAGGCAAAATGTAAAGAAATGAGAGGTGGCTCAAGTCTTTTGCAAAGTACTGTAACTGATGAAAATAAATTTGTGAAAGTGGAAACAATATTATTCAGCAATAATTTGATAAACTTATAGGGTAAGCGATTAATTATTGCATGGTCAGACATGCAACTAAATAAATATGGCAGTGTAACTGGGTCCATAGCTGCCCAGTGTTGACATTGTAACTGTAATAACCTTGTAAAGCAAGAACACAAAAGTGAAGATATGACACACAAATTTAGAGACAGTTATGTATTTGTAAATTCATTTAATTTACTTTGCTGGTGCAAATTGAACAAAGTATTACACTCCTTTCTCTCTAATCCTGCATTTCCTTTTTATCTTGGCAGTTGGCGAGCAGTGACATTTAATTAGGATCAAAAGACTAAGACCCAAACAATGTGTATGAGCTGTGACATTTATGGCAAGACAGGATCCCTCAGATGACCCCCGGGCTCTCACACATCATGGGGTCTTGGGGAATATCAGACACTATTACTCACCATCTTGTAAGAATATTCAGCCTAAAATCTTCTGCCCAAAGATATTACAGTTCCTGCGAGAGGTCAAAACTATGCGCACTCCTCTTGCAATGAAAAGTGTCAGTGATTCATTGTTATTTATGTAGTCAGTACCGCCTATAGTTGTCTATTAGTCGTGCAGTGTGATTTCTTTTTTTTTTTGAGTTTGTGATCTGAGTACCACTTAATTTTCCTTGAATGTTATTTCCAGTCTGTTTCTACAAAAACACCACCACCCCGAGGAAAAACTGGACACATACGGTTATGCTGTAGCAGAAATGGCTAGGAGCCAGTGAGCACAGTTGGTGGAGATAATCATAGGTGGAAAAGCCTCATGCCCTCAAGCATGCCTGTACTCTGGCATTACCTCAATGCCATTTCGCTGTTAGCAAAACTGTCTATATAGCTGGAGGTATTTTCAAGTATTGTGCCAATTATTTTCAGACTTAAACCAGCTAATTTTCAAGTGAGTGGTAATTAAAATAAGAGAATGGAGAATACTGCAAACTACTGTGCTGATTAAAGAGGAGACTGAAATGTGAAATGTGCGGCAGCATAGCATTTTTAATTATGAAATTTGATCTGGTTTAACATTGTTGTTGATATGTGACCTTGTTATTCTTTGAACTCAGAATAGCTTTACTGTATGTCTTTGTGTTCCTCGCTCCCGGTGGCTGAATCCTACACCTGGGTACTTTGGCAGGAGTCGAGCATATCTGTTCACCTTCCCTAGCATTATTATGCCTTCAGATTGATGAAGCATGTCCAACACTAAACAAAAATCCTCTTTGCTGTCGAGCTGCATCTGAACTTGAGTCAGGGACTGTGTTGATCGGTGCTAGCACAGACACACAGAGGAGTGGCAGCAGGATGGATGCCACCCCCCACTGAGAAAATGAGTGGAATCACAGCATTTTCCACCCAGCTGACACCCAAGACAGATGGAGCTAGCAAACACTGCAGCGCAGCTCCAGTCGAAACCATGGCAACAGTGAGGCAACAGAAAGTCTGCCAGGCCAATCGCAGAGAAGAATGCAGTGCCATATAAGTAGGTCCCCGAGGTAGAGTCAGAGATGATGATAGCCTAATGGATATGAGGTTGGTGTTGAAAGAATCAGGGGGAGGTCCATCATAACACAGAAGATCGAGAGGAATTCACAGTATGTTTCTTAACCTAAGGGGGCTGATTTTTATATAGGCAGCAACAACTAGCAAGTTAGATCACAGGGAAATGGCATGTCATCAGCGAAGCCTCCAAAGCGCTGTAGAGCAGACGCTAACTAAAGCCTCAAGGCAAGTCTATGACTGATGTGCTTTTTGAGAGTTTACACAGTGTGTTGATGCCTAAATTCAACTCATTCAATCTGAATTCAACTCATTTACCCTTCTGTTATATTTTTTCTGTACTGCTGCCTACGGGGAATCTGTCATTTCACTTTGCTCTTTGGAGCAGAAGATCACCTGCACAACAGCCACCATGCAACTGATGGAGATTGAATGTCTTGCTCAAGGACACTAGAGCATGCTTGAACTCAAGCTTCTTCTGCAGTAAACTACATTCTCGATGAAATGGTGTGCTTGTTTTTAAAGGTGAATTTTCAGTCAGGGATTTATTTTAAATTGGTAGAAGATTTGAACTTTTAGGAGATACATATTGGCATTTACATTTCTGCCATACCAGACTGCAGAAAAAAAAAATCTGTTTATATTCAGTAGTTTATTTTCTGTGCTGTGGTGGTAGCTGGGGGGATGGACACAGTATGTGGTATATTTTGGGAGGCTGTCACCAAACTGCTCTTGTTGCATTAAAAAAGAAAAACTGCAGAATGTTTGCTAGAGTGGCTGTTTAAACTTAGATCAAAATCTCTTTTATTATTGAATTCGTGTGAATTGAAAAAGCACTAGTTTTTGTTTCAAGGTCCACTTGCCTGGTACTGAAGCTGTGTGTGACCGTCACATGACCCCATTCTTGGATTCTCTCTCTGACTTTGTGTGTTAGACTGTGCTCAATTTACATGTGCCCAAAAACTACCATCTCTGCTTTTTCAGATAAGCTCTGTGGCAGTAAATCACCTTTGTTAAAACCAGTCAGTTTTATCAGGGTGTGGCACAGATAAAACACACACTGACAAAGAGACAGTATAATTGCATATTTTATCATCTGAATGCCTTTCACTGTCAAAGCTTTTTCACCACTCCTCACCTTTTCACCATTTCTAATCTTAAAGAATCCAGGTTGACTTTGTGAGCCTATATCGACTTCTTTCTTGCTTTAAAAATATATGGTGTTACAGCTAGCTGATAAAATGTCTATCATTATAAGAAGTGATTTGCTGCATGTGCACTTAGCCCCTTTTGAAGAACTTGTGAAATTGAGTTTCTGGAGTGTCTTACATGTTTTGATTTTGAGGAAAAGCAGTTAAATTTTGAGGGCCTGAATGTCAGTTATCTACCCTAAGCAGCCTGTGTACTGTGTTAAACTGAATTGCTTTTTCTTTCCAGACTCCATGGAAGCTTGGTGATTATGTAGGCTTTATTTGTTTATTTCAACAAGGATATATTACATAGTTTCTGTCTTTCAGAGCACCAACATGTCTCCAAAAACAAGACTCAATCAGCTACAACGTTAAAACCAATGAAAGGTGAAATCAATAACATGCATCATCCTATTACAATGCAATGCTCCGCTAGGAAACATTAGGTCCCTGCATTTGTGTGGTTAGGGCTATTTTGTCATGTACCAATCATAGACTGTACAGAATAGATAAACATAGCTGCAGTGACATCTATTCATTTATCAACTTCTATTCTGAAGTTCCATGCAAATAATCTGGAGCGCAGACTTCTTAAAGGTTTATTAGTATAATTCACTGAAAAGTGTGCCATATTATTAATGGGCAAAAAAATAAAAAAAATGCACCAGCGCCAGAAAACACAGTCAAGAGATCCAATTCAGTGACTCAAACTGGCAGAGGTGACAGTTGACAGAACTGCCTGTGTCAGCATCCATCTGTCAGAGTGGTCATGTCCTTAATAATGCATAACTTCAGGCCTTAATACAATTGTAACTATTGTAATACAAACGGATGTCTTACTACAAAATATAAGAATTAAAAAAAAACAAAAAAAACAAACGTCACTCACACAGTTATCATGAATTAGCTATAGAGACCAAACTATTTTTATACTAGGATATAAACATGTTAAAATCTAAAGTTGGACATTTCAACACAAGATTCAGAGAACTGATTTCTCTTAATTCTTAACTTTTTAGCCAAGGAGCTCAACCCCTGCCCAGAACCCAATCATCCTTGGGATGCACTAAAACAATCCCAGTTCTAATCCTGATATGTATAGCAGAACATCCATACCTTCCTATTCACTCGGAGCCACGGACACAACAATAACTTCCTGAAGAAGCTCCAATAAAAGATTCTTGTTAGAATTGTTCATCTCTGAAAGTGTGATATGTGCTTTCTTAATTTACAGTGAAGAGAAACACATTGTCAGGCAAGCATCTGTCACTCCAGCTTACACACACACACACACACACACACACACACACACACACACACACAGTCACTCCCCCGCATCCATGGCATCACAGTGGCCATATCCTTCACTGAGCCGAGTCTTTGATGAGGCAGCCGATGCTTTGAAGCCTGGCACTGCCATCAGGGGCTTTTAAAGATGCGAGGAGAAACTGGGCTTCTCTCTTCGCATCTTTCTCTTACACTCCACAAACAACTAACATATCGCCAGCTGAAGTGCAGATCCACACTAGGCCACTGTGATCTTCATCATTTCGCCTTGCCATCTCTCATCCCAGTAATACCCCCCTCGCTCCCCTTTTAACTGAGGCAATGCTTCCTTCATCTTTTACACTTTATCCTCACCACGCCATTTCACTGCATCCCTTCAATTGGGTTTTTCTCACAGATTGTTTCATCTCTTTTGGAGAACAAGCAACAGGTATATTTTTGTATTATTGTTTTATTACATCTTGGATGAAGAAGGGTGAACTCTTTAAAACAGGAGATGGATTCAAAGACAGTCCTGTTCATGGGGTTTTGTTTAAGCACTTTGAGTGGTCAGTAAGACCAGAAAATTGCTATATACATGTGAGTACATCTTGTTTGTGTGCAAAAAATGGTCATGAATGTTTGTCACCATTGATTTAATGAAGAAATACAATTATTAGATTTTTGTTGTTGTGAAATCTTTTAGAAATATTTCTTGTGTCCAGACAATTAATCCTAATGAAACTGGTGACAGTAGGACTTTTTTTTTCTCCTGTTACTGCAATTAAAAAAAATATATAAAAATGTTAAAAATAGGCTGCCTAAACAACAAAGCAGCAAGAGCCAGGGACTTTGTACTTCAGGAACAATGTTGCAATGTCACTTCAAACACGTTTCATTTGCACAAATTTAATGTGTAAATTAATTGTGTGTGTGTTTGTGTGTGTGTTGCAAGTAAATTAAATGTGAGAATAAAATTCTAGGTGGCGTTTTGTATTAGCATTTTGTGTCCTAAGTGTAGCAAAATGTGACCTAACCAAACTCCCACCCTGCATCTTAATTTTTTTAGTAAAAATGATCAAAACAATCAGTCACAGATGGAAATTTAAAATGTGCAGTTTACCATAAAATATCCTAGTTTTGGCCATTCTTGTGCCGTTTAAGGCCAAAAGACTTTCACAGAAAACTTATTCCGCAGATTTCTTGAACCGTCATGTTCTCAGTGGGATAAACCGTTTTTCGTGGCAGTCTGGTTTGCTCTCCAGCACCCCCCTAAAACTTATTTTTAATGCAATACCAGTACAGCACTTTCGTACTGAAGGAGTATAATGAATATTACAGCCCCTGCATTATTCTGTTGGGGCTTAAATGTTTTACATTCTGTTGCAGCCTGCAAGTTTCTCACAGGATATAAGAAAGTATGTGTGAAAACTTTAATCCATCTCCCACACAGTGTTGCACTGTCTCCACCATTTGCATGTCACTGACAAGCAGTCCCAGACAGTTTTTCCTCTTACATTTTAACAAGATCTCTTAGATGTCTTACAGTTTCTCTGGGAGTATTGTCTGTTGATGCCCACACAGGAAGGTACCTGTTTGCTCTTGTGTCTAGCTGAGTGGGCCTGTTGTCCTCCTACGCCAGGCCTATTGAGATTGTTATGGTCCTTATGAGAATTGGATCTGACACCATCAGCCCCATCTCCTTCCTGTTCCCCTTCCATAGTAACGATGACGGAAAGGTTCTGGCACCATGCAAATTGTAGGCTGAATTATTGATGGGTCGCTGGGTCTGCTTGGTCCATTGCTACAGGGAGGACTGATCATGTATGACATTCAGTACGTAAACAGGTATAATAGTGTTGCTGTGTGACAAAAAAGGAAAAACAGTTTTATTTTCCCTGTGTGCCACAAATGGTTAGTGTGCCAACATTATTATCTCTCAAGGTGCTAAGACAATGATTCAAAGTGATCTGCCATTGGCTAGCTTGGAGTTGGCTCCACAAATCAAACATGTTGAGTCTCCATGTATTTATTTATTTTTAAACAGTAAAACATGAGTAGGATTAAGTCTTCCCTCTGGCTGTTCTTTCTTTCCCCCATTTCATGCAGACATCATGTTGCAATGACACAAAATAATCAGCTTAAGATGAAAAAAATATACCATTTGAGTTCCCAAATCGAAACCGAAGTATACACTGCCACTCGGTGGCTGTCCTGTAATATGCAAAGAACATGTTAAAGTTGAAACAATTCAATAATGACCACTTCTGTATTTGCAACCAGCAACCACGTCGTCTTCAATAATTGCATCACTAAGCAGGGAGAAAGAACAGCAACTGTGCCTGCTGTGTTACACAGAGGCAGTAGTCAGCACACTGAAATGATTTGTATAAGCTTAGTTTAGTGGGTCAAAAGGAGGGGCAGAAAGTCTGTGGGCGGCTCGTGTGCTTGAGCGAGGACCGTTTAAGCTGATGAACATTGCTTAACAATATAGCTGTAATGTGGACTAATTTAGAGCTGCTCCCTTCCAGGGAGGCTTGATTGAGCAGCCGCCACTTGTTTGTTTTCCAATTTGGGCTTTGGTGGGTACTTCCATTTTACCACTGCATTTGTTTTTGGAGAAGTCCTCATGTCTAATTTATTGGATCTGTTTTAGCGTGTTCGCCTACTCGCTCTCAGGCGATGGTATGCTGCATAAATTATGCAGAGTACTTTTCGTTTCCGACATGAGGGGTGAGTGGCTGATGTGAGACTGCATGCTGCGAGTTAGCAGACTGTGTTCAAGACGCACTGTGTCACACTGGCAGCTTTGCAGATTGAGATGTTGAAAAGTGTGTGTGGGATACAAAAATGGAATCTGAATTTGCAGTGAAATCACTGGCATGGTTAAAGTTTAGGTTTTTGAAATTATACCCTCATTGGCAATAGAACAGGTTTGCAGAGAAACAAAAGAACACTGTTGCAGGCTTTCTGCTATCCTGCCCATATTAACCTTGAATGTTCATTAAGAATGTTACACACCGGCATTGCTAAATATAGCTCACCATCTGTAGCTCAATATTCAAAGCAGGGGTAAATCTTGGACAAAGGCAACAATGTTGATGTAGTGAGATTTAGACTTGTTGAAGCGTAGTTAAGTGACGGTACTGTGAGCTGTGGACTCGTCTGCTTTCCAGTCAGCTCGCACCAGCAGCTTGTGAAATGAAGAACGAAATCAATGTGCATCAAAGGGTCTTCTCCCGTCAGTCTTGTCAGATCCAGTTGAAAGGGTAGATGTACCACGGAAGACTATCGAAGCTGAGACTTGTAATATTCCTTTCAATCAGTGGTATCTGCAGCTAGTGACTAAGATACCTGTATGGTATCTGTTTTATTTGGAATATTCCTGTGTGTCCCTATCAGGCTCATTAAGATAAAGGGAAAAGAAAAGGATCCAACTAATGACCAGTGCTGCTGGGAGATGAATTAAAACAAGGTGCAGCCGCTTGACTTTGCGTTCCAGTCGCCTCGCACTGAGCAAATGAGTATCTGGCTGTGGTCTCAGCAGAATTAAGCCACAGCTATCTTTCAGCCTGCAACATACCTGAACCATGTTTTAATGGTTTCTGGGGTGTGTGTAATTTTTTTTATTATTATTCTTTTTCAACTATAACTGTAGGAAGGCCATTTTCCATTCCCCCCCCCTTCCCCCACAGGTGCAGAGTTCAAGTTATGATGAATAATGTAAACACGCTTTCTATCAATTTCCATTTGCTCATTTGCAGGTGAGATTTTTGTTTGTGCATGTTTGTATATATTTTTTTTTCCTTTAGGCCTTTTATGATTTAGATCGGTGGTGAAAGTGGATTTTGTTTCCACTACAAAAGTAGCAGCGTAATATATCAATTAAACATCATTTAAGGTATAAAATGGAACCAAACATTTGCTAATTTCTCAACTTATAGTCCTGACTTTGTCTTTTAAGGCTTTTTCAAGCTAGGATCATATTCTACTCCTCAAACTGTATGCTGAGTATAATGAACCTTTACACACAAAAAAAAGCAATGAGATGATTCATTGTAGGATGCACAGGTTGCTTTAGGAACAATAGGAAAAGAGAAAATTAATAATGGTATACTAACAGTAAGTGGTTCTGAGCAAGTGAAAAGTTTCCCGGTTAGATCCCTGGAGGAGACACAGATCCCATGGGGGTTGCATCAGGAATGGTATCCAGTGTAAAAATCTGCCAAATCAAACATGAGGAGCTGCCTGCTGTGGCGATCGCTTGTGAATTAGGGAGCAACCAATAGATTCTTTTTTAATACTAACTAAACCTTGAAACAAAATCTGTATTTGGTTTCACCTCTAAAGCCTACTGAAATTTATCTGTGATTATTTATGAACCAGATACAAATTTTACTACACATAAGCAGAACATGACAATTAGTCTGACAGAAAATTCACTTTTTAATGTTTTTGTCGTTGATTAGTTGTTTGTGGCTTTCAAACAGCAAACATTACCCAGACACAACTTCTAAAGAAGTGATGCATTACTGTTGTCACACTATTAAAATAATGGCCTGAGTCATTTTTTGACAAACATTTTATTTTTGTCTTAATCATATTTTCAAGATTTTTCTGAAAAACCTAAAAAAAAAATGATTTAGGCCATTACTTTAAGAAGGTGACAACATATTGCTAATCTGAATACATGAAGTTATTCTGCAACGCTCAAGATGTCATCGTAGTTTCGAAAACTGCCGCTGACATCTCTTCATTGTCATTATATAGAATGAGTAAAATGTAATTAGCTGATAAATCGGCAATGGGAGCAACCGTTGAGTACACCCTGCTGTACAGTGATGTGATGAAGCATACAAACTGCCTACACACAGTGATTTCACAAACAGGATTTTGCTGTTTTCTTCCTGACTCATCAGCATGTAGTTGATGTCATTACAAGGTTTCCGCTTCCTGTTAATTACGCAGCGGTAGAGACAGTTAATTTTTAAGCTTGCTTTTTTTGTGTGTGGCCAGAACTAAAAATTCTGTCCTAATTAGCAACTCTATTCAAGGATCTTCTTATAACTGGAATGCCATCTAACAAGATCAGCATACACATAAGTTGTGAGTGGCTGTGCTGTAATTTTAGCTATATTTAGAAGTGAAATAATGACAAAAAAAGTTAAAAGGAAGAAAATGTCTCTCCTTGGGCGCTTCATCTCGCTGAACCGTACAGGAGATAGATGTGTGGCTCACTTGTAATTTTTCTGAAAAGTTTCTATGAAAAGTTGCTGAATGTTGCAACAAAGTTCCAATATAAGGTTAACTGGAGCATGATGACTGCTTCAAGTGAGAGGGATGACACGCATCTACGCATAGATTTATATTTCCACATTTACAAAAGCTGAATATCAAAATACCAAAATTGAAAATGAAATTCCTATGTCACCCCCCCCCCCCTCAAGAATATTCAGGTACAGCATTAATCAGCATTAATCAGACCTAGTCTAAGCCACCTTCTACTCGCTTTATAGATGGGGTTTTTTTTTTTGGACCAGCAGCTGTCCTCTCTGAGTCAGAACAAAGGGAAAAGACAGTGAGAAAATTACTGCAGACTTGCACAATAGCGAGCTGTGAGCGATGCAGAGGACATTAGTCTGAAGATCTGTACTCATAAGCCAAAAAATTAATTGTATATCTGTGGTATAAATAAAATCTTTTTTTTAGCCAGACAACATCAGAAGTTTCTCAAAACATCACCCACTGAGTTTTTAGATTTGATTGTTACTTGTGGCACAAAGGAAACCTGAAGTGACTGCAAATTAACTCTTTTTAAAGAGGAAACTAGTTGCATGAAAATAACTGCGTCTGTGTTGGACTTTGTGTCAAAACAGGATTTTGCATGCACTCTGCATACACTTTGGTCTCAGAAATAGAGGATAGAATCAAAAAAGCCACAAACCAGCCCACTGGCTGAAATTTCCCTTTAAATTGCTGGTAGGGTTTTATGACGCCGCTGCTTACCACCCATTTCTCATCTTCAGCAGATCAGGATTTCAGTTTGCTTAGTCTCCTACATCTCTGTGGTATGAGTAAAGAGGAGGTGATGGCAGGTGTAAAAGAGAACGAGGCTTTGTTTTCACATTAAAAGACTCACATTTTTACTTCAGTATCAGTGACACTGAGAGTGAAGGATTCAAGCAGCCGATGATGCTCTTTGCTGGCTGTTAAAACACATCAGCGAGCCATCGTAGTCATTCTGTTGCCACATTATATTTTCACCATGTTTGTCACCTGTCTTATCACGTATGATGATGTGTCCTAAATGAGAAGAAGAAAAGGAAAACCTGCCTAAGTTGCCAAGAAAAGTCAAAAAGTGTATGAATAAGAGACTTTGCTGTGATTTAGCTGTAAGAATGAGGCTGGTGATATTTTGTTTTTTTCTTTCTCAGATTAATCTGATAAAGCAATTAATTCTTGTCTTGTCTCATATCTTATTTTTTAATGCATTAATGCTCAAATGTTTGCTAACCCTGTTTGCTTTAGTACTGATGGTGTGATTAATTTAAATATATTATGTTAAAACATGCTGTGACTACTGTAAGTCAGTGCTACTTTTCACAATGACGAGCATAGTTCAGGCAGGCTACAAAGTTAAGCCAGTTCACAACTCCCGTGAATCAGCTGATCTCAGTGACATCCCCCCATCAGCTGATGACTCAGCTGATACCCTACAAATCAAATCCAGTTTGGATAATCTAATATAGGGTGCATTATTTTAACTGCTTTAGCCTGCCCACAGTTGCTGTGCATCTGCAGACTGCTTTGCAGCCCACTTTTGCCCCAGCTCCTCTTGCTGTATCTAACTCACTCGTTGTCATGCCAGTCACAGATGCCTTAATGGTGCTCTCGCTACCGCCAGTTTTCCACATATGCGTATGAAAGAACAGGGAGGTCCCAGAAGAGAGCCATACAAGCAAATATAAATTACTGTAGATGGAAACAGTCTTTTGACAATAGTGGTCCTGACTAAACTCTCCTGATTGTGGTTATATGTGTTTAATGTTTTCTAGTAGTACTGCTAAAGGATTGAACAGAACTGAAATATTTGATTGAAATTATTAACGCTGAACTTTGGGTGCACGGAAGAGTGCATAGACCTATTTTTTTTTCCATGCTCCATGTTCCCTGAGGTGAGGACTCAGAGTTTTTAGTGGTAAACAGAAGTGGCAGACCAAGAAAAGTTTCTCTCTGCTGGGCTCTGATGATGTTTGTTTTGGAAGAGATGACTCCATGCTTGATGTGTGTCTTCAGCAGTTAAGAGCTGATAGAAAAGCCATTTGTGTCCAGCCTCCTATCTGCCAGCTGACAGAAAATTTCAACTGAAAGAGACGAAAGCGACCTGTCGGCTGTCACATTCGATCAGTGTTGCTCTTTGCCTTGTTCCACCATTATTCCATCCTTTTCAGCCTTGGAAGCAGGGAGTGTTAAATATTAAAAGAAAGAAAGAAAGAAAGAAAGAAAGAAATGTGAATCCAGACAATCTTGGAATTTGATAACCTAACTTTAGCAAGTGGAAACAAGAAGGAAGTGCAAACACACCAAGTGCAATTACAGTAGCACTTCAGGATGCAAGCTCATGCAGAAGGAGGCTCTGAGTGTGGCACAAGAGCAGCAGCGTGTCACCATAGACAGATTTATGATCACGGCCTTTAATTTAGATTGTGTGCTGTGCACTGAGCAGATGCCAGCTAAAGGGGCTTTACTATAATTAATCAAGTAATTTATAAACAAGCAAACGATAATAAATGAATGCAATATAATCAACAGCCCCTGCTTCATGTCTGTCTGTTACTTAATGTAGTAGAGGGAGTTCATTTAAATGTGATTGATGTGTCTTTCTGTCGTGACACTTAAAATGATGCAAGTTTAGCACATAAATGAGAACAAGGTTGCATTTGTGCTGGTTTTGGATGTGTGTGTGTGTGTGTGTGTGTGTGTGTGTGTGTGTGTGTGTGTGTGTGTGTGTGTGTGTGTTTGTGCCTTTGGGCTTCTGGTTTGTTCGCACAGCACTGGTGGTAGAAAGGGCCGATGGAGAGAGATGAGACCAGGCGGAGGGTCATTAGTGCGTTCTTTGATAAAATGGAGAACCAGGGGACTCAAGAGGCAGTGTGGCAAACACACAAACGTGCACTCACACACATCAAGGCTGAGGCTGTTCCAGCCAGAATTAACGAGTGACTGTGTAATGCTACCACGGTCCAATGAAATCTTTAGACAGACACACATTCTGAAACTAAAACAGTGTCTGAAACCAGTAATAAAACTTTTTAAAAAACTTTTCTTTGTATTAGAGCCTGACCCAGATAGGATCTTTAAAATCAAGATTTGGTGATTTAAAAGTCTCATATTCCAATATACCCCCCCCCTTCACTTACATGACATGAGACATAAACAGATTTGCCTAATGTTTGTTATGTGTAGTTACTTATTTACTAATTTACACTCTGCCAGACTCTCCTCGGATCAGCTGGTTGTTGTGTTTGTGGCCTTCAACATACATGTTGCCAACGGGGAACTCGCAGAGTGCACTCTGGTGGACAAACTGTGCATCAACACTCATAACATAGTTGAAGGGCGTTTCTTGCGTCTTGCCAATACCAATATCAATCCATCCATCCGTTCTCTTCCACTTATTCTGTTCAGGGTTGGGATAGGCTCCAGTACCAGTATATTGGTTTTTATTTGTTAGTTCTTGTATTATTCTGTGATGCACTTTTTTTTTTGTAATTTTGGCTTTACTTGTGATATATTTTAATACTGTACATATCCATGCATTATGTATGTTGTAAATGCAGACACACCCGTACAACTCTACGTAGTTTAAATTTAAGATCTAAATAAATATACTTTTGGACGGCTCTTTTCTGTCGTTAATGATGATGTTTGCAGCGGAGACTCCATTTGGCCGCAAGGGCAAGGTGACATTGACACACAGCTCCGCTGTCAATGACAGATGACAGTCGGTGGATCTTATCGGATACCAGCCGTCCAGCATCTGTCTGTCATCCGTCAACTATTTGCTAAATTTGCTACTTCTCGGCCATTTATATTCTGAAACTTGGCACAGATAATGTTTGGATAAGGGTCTACAAAATAGGGGAGACAGATTTTTAATGGTGGTTTTGTTAAGTGTTATACTTTATCATTAATTTCTATTATTTTATTTTCAGTTAGTTTTTTTTCTCTTTTTTTTTCTTTTGAAGGAGCAGAGTTGCCAAATCTTCTTCCAAAGCCAAACAGCTTATTCTGCTATTTGTTTGATTTGGTGTTGCGTTAGCATGTGGAATAACCATACACAGCTACAACAGCCTGGGGCCTCCTCCACAACCCAAAAATGCATTTTCATTGCAATGTGGCACCATTTAAGGGGAAATAATAAGGCTTTCCAACAGTATAAGATTTATTGCCAAGAAGCATTGCTACAACAAAGAAAAGTTATTGAGTGAAGAACATACAGGCTGGTTTTAAATATTTAATCAAACTTTGAAATTCTCTTCAAAACAACTGCATACTTTAAACAAGACTCTGCTAAGATTGCTTGTACGATAATAATCGTGGTAAAGACAAGTGGTCCGTAGCTACTGGCTGCAATTTCTTTCCTCATCTTCGATTTTTCTGCTGAGTCACTGCTCTCTGCCTCTGCTGCGCTCACAAACACTCTTTCTGGCTGTGCTTTGTCCTCAACTACACCGTTTTCCCTCCATATAACGCGTCTGTCTCTTCTCAGTCACTTTCTCTTCTCTCCAGTCTCTGAGGTTTTCACTCTTTTATGAATCTCACCTTTTCTCCACTTCCCTTTTGTCTCCTCAGACATCTCTCTCTTTGTCGAGATTTCAATGTCTTATTCTTTTGTCTTCCTTTCCTTTCTCCCCCAAACACTATTCCCTCTGGTTAATGGTGGAGAATGAAGGAAGATTTTTGTGTAAGATAGTTCAGCTCATACGATGATATTGCCTAAGAATTAAGAGTATTGCCAGATGTGGAGAGAGTGCAGTATTAAATGGACCTTTGTAGAGTAAATTGCTAAGAGTGCTTTCGATATTGCTGTAGTTGTGTTATTTATTTCAAAGGTGAAAAAATGAAGGGAAATGTCTTGATTTTTAATTCGCAGTCTGTCACAGACGTTTTCAAGCTTGGTTGAAATGAGAGGCATAGTGTTATATAGGGTTGATATACATAGTATATATTACCTATTTATAAGTAAACTATAAACAGAAGGAATAATTCCTAATCACTGGATGTCAGACACATGTGGAAAATAAAGTTTCTTTAGGTCTCTAAGTAGTCCTATGAAAAAGTACACCCTATGACACTTGTTGATCCACCTTTAGCGAAAATATTTTAAGCATTTACTGCATGACTTTATCCGTCGGGGAGGAATTTTAGCCCAGTCTTCTTTACAGTGTTGTTTCAGTTAATTGGGTTTTTTGGGCTTTTGTTTATGTATAGTTCTCTTAAGGTCCTGCACCACTATTTCATGCGGGATGAGGTCTGAACTTTAACTGGGCCATTTCAACACCTTGATTATTTTTCTTTTCAGCCGTTCTACTATAAATGTGCTTGTGTGCCTGGGATCGTTGTCCTTTAGCATGACCCAGTTTCAGCCAAGCTTTAGCTGTTGGACAGCTAAAGCTTGGCTGAAACTGTCCTAAGCTTGGCATCTGTGCAATGCTTGTCAACTTGGGGTGAATTTGCTGGGATTTCCACTCCTGGAAAGATCGTGGTATCATCATAACACACACCTAAATGCTCCAGACCAGCAAACTGCCAAAATTTCTGTTTTTATAGAGGTGGTCACACTTGCTGATTATCAGCTAATCAAGTGCATTTGATTAGTGGTACCCGGCTGCTACTTAGCCTCTTAATTCCCGTGGAAAAAGTAAGGATGTACTTAGATGTACTTACATGACTGTGTATGCACATTTTTTTTTGTCAGTTAATATTCACCAAGTTTTATTGTCTTGTGTTTCCTCTTCAGTTATTCAAGAATAAGGCAGTGGAGCTGGGAGAGAAGCTACTGCCTGCCTTCAACACACCAACAGGAATACCCCGAGGAGTCATCAATCTCGGAAGGTGAGTCTCAGCACAAGCCTTTGCATCCAGCTTCTCTGATGAAAGACGATTCAAAGCTGTCAGATTTTTCTGGCATTTAAGACTGCACAAAACTTTGTTCTTAACAACAGCCCAAGTTCAACATGCACGTTGCCTTTAAGTAAGATAAATGCTGTTTGAATGTGAGGATCACATCAATTAAGGAAAGAGAAATTATTAACAAGCAGTCACACAGTCTCTGTTTACTGACAATGGCTCAGCTTCAGGCTAAGCTATGCCAATGACATTTAGATAAGAATTAATCTGTGTTCGTAACCACTTTGGAAGATCACATGAATAATATTTGCATGTTTTTAAATGAGTAGTGTTAACTTTTCAATCTGTTCTAAACTAATGCCGTTCTAATCTAAAATCTTTGTTGACACAATCTTGTTAATGCCACAGTCAGGCAGCACAACTTTGAGCTATTTTCAGCACAATTTCATTGTGGATTTTTACTGCTGCTTATATGGATATGGGTTTGACCCGTTTTAGGCAGAGCGGAGCAAAGGGTGTGTGTGTGTGTGTGTGTGTGTGTGTGTGTGTGTGACAATTTTATAGTGAGACTGAAATCAGAACTGTAAAGCTTGCAAGAAAAAAACTGGGATAAACTGAGTTGGGTGACTGCGACAGGCAAATTATCATTGCTGGCCTGCATTCATGCAACATGACTAGTATCCTGTCATTGTTGTTCATACATCACATGAATAAGGTGTAAAGGGTCCATTATGATGTGAGACTAGATCAAAATTCTATGACCAAGTTTTTACTTTTAAACTCTTCTTCTCATCAACTAATCTTATTTTCTTATGAAATACTTCCTGGCGCTCCTGTCTTCCACCTGCTACCAATTAACCCACCAGCCAAGCTGGACAGCTGCTGGAAGATTTAATTACCTCACTCTACACTTAATTCCTTCTACATCACTAGCAGTGCCAGTGATACAGATGGGCAGGAGGAACCCTACTGCCCATAGTGTAACACACACAAACAAACCCATATCACTTTAGAAGTAAACATATGCAATGTGTAAGAGAACAGTCAGCACTGTGCACACAGGGGACTTCAGTTCAGGGGAGTTTCCAGGAAGTCTTTCTTATGATTTAATTGTTTGTTTTTTTTGCCTTGTTCTAGTTTCTTCTTATGTTTTAATGGTGTACTGTGTACTAGTGTGTTAGTGTGTCTCGGTTATAACTCTGACATGAAACTGTTTGACAAAATTAACAATTGACAGCTCATGTAGCCTTTCCACAAAGAAAAATCTACATATTTTCAAGTTCTTACTCTTATTTGTACAGATTTCTTCTCTTCATTGTGAAGGGAAACTAAACATTTTAGGTTTGGTTTGACAAAAAGGTTTAACAGCACCACATGGTCATAGATCACCATCATTATAACAGGTGTCAGGGAGCTTTATCTAGTATTATATAGTAGACAGAATAATCAACATACTAATTAAGAATAAAACTACTTGTTTTTGTTCCTTTTTTTTTTTGCCCTGAGTCTCATAATTGAGCACGTGTAATATTTTAGTTTCCCCTTGGACAAATGAACAATGTGAAATTTCCAGTTACTGTAGCTGGAAACCCCCTCAACATGTTGAAGGTGGTCCTAACAGCACTTAACACCCAAGTAATATACAGTAGATATACGGTGTTTTCATTCATACAAGAAATATTTTTCCTGTTAAAATGACCAAGTCTACAGCACTGAAATGAGTGCTACAACACCAATTTCTCAAGCACATTATGCGTGACATGCGGTATTGATTTCCACTTTTTTTCCATTATATATTTTTTCACACCTGATTATATTTCTGACAGATGGTGGGGAAAGCATGTGTTTATTAAAAAAAGGTGAAAAGATTAATGGCTATGTACCAGTGATGTTGCTTACCAGGCAGCAGCGATGCAGTGACTACCACCCTATGCTCTTCCCTTTCAAGATGAATGCACCAATTGCTGCCCTGCTCTTCGCCTGGATTGAGTCCGCTTGATGAAGGAATCAGATATGACTCGAACCAGAAGTATTAACGATGCAGCCCCTAAACCTTTAATAGCTGCATTTATCAGAGTGCCAGACTCTTTGATTCCCCTCTGCCCTCATTCGCCAGCCACTTCCCACCATTTCTCTCCCCCTTCTTCTCACCTTCTCAACATTTCAGCTCAATTCATTATCGGATATCACATATCCTCCAGCATCTCAAAGAAGATATGTAAAGTCATGTATTGTGGCCTAACTAATCATTAGCCACCATTAGATCACCACACAAAGCTTTGATCTGTTGAGTGGTCTTACTGGCACTAAGCAAGCAAAGCTGATGCTGCTGTGTGTAGTTTCTAAAACACTTTCCCAGGTTTATATTGATACATACAACTTGTCAGCATCCACAAGTTTGACACTGATTATAATGAAACTTTTAAAAAAAACATCAATTGCAGCAATCAACAGTAAATTAAATGGTAGATGGTGATGAAGGCTATTTTTATAGACTTTTGATGAGTTTATTTTTAGCAGACAGATTCAATTTTCTGTGCCAGTCCTCATTGGCTGCCAAGTCCATTTTATATATTTCAACTGGGAATATGAGGAAAGAGGAAAACATGCACTCTTTGGGAGTACGAAACTACTGGAAATAGTTATCTAAAAATCTGAACGTTATGTGCTGATAGCAGTTTCTCTTTCTTTGGTCAGTGTCACAAGCTGTTTGCTATCATTTGCCATAGTTTACAAAAAGCACATAAATGTGTTGATCTTAAATTAGGAATACAGGATTTAACTGGCAAAGAGAAAGCTCATTCAACTCATTTAACTAAATTGGAGGTACATAATCTGATAGCATTTTAATTGAATATGTTTTTATTGTCAGTTAAATTGCATTGCTCATTAATTTATTGACTGTTCGTGTCAACGAAACGTTCAGAATATGCTGCAAAATGTCCGTCACAATTTTTCACAGCACAATATCTCAAATACAGACTGCTTCTATTCAACATCAGTCAATTCCTGATCACATAAGTCAGGCAAAAGAATAACGTCTTTATGTATCAAAAGCTGGCATTTAGCATTTATGCTTAAAATGTAGGAAATTATGAACTTATAATTTCAGCTTTGGTATTGATGAATGGTATTGCTTTAATAGCCACAAGTAATGATAGCAAAATGTTCAGTTAGATCAATACACATTGGATGGAATGCATTGTAGAGAGTGCAGGAGATGGTTACTGATTTCCATCTGAAAAGGAAAGCAAGGTTTCATGATGCATTAAGCAGAGTCTGAATGCATGTCTGTCTAGCACTGAGAGTACTTTGTTCAACTTTGTTCAGCTGCACTGTGCTGAGAATGTGATGTACCGTATGACATCTGAAGAATCCTGTCTAAAATTGGCCTTAGAAAACTCAAAAGTGTTGCCTGGAGTTTGGTTTAATACTGCTGCGATTGCGGTTTTTCATATGAAGCTGAAAATTAATATGCTTACTTGTTAAGCATGTTTTTGACTGTAAGAATAAAACCAAAAGGATTAAAGACACTGATAAAACCTATTACCTTCACAGCATGTCACCAGTAAATGCAATTAATCTGCATTTGCAGTTAGCTGAGTCCGTTTGAGCCGGGGTTTTGCACAAGCCTACAACAAACATATGAGCACGGTTAGTATTTGTTTTACAGGCTCAACTGCATCTGCCCGACACCACCATAAGATAAAGTGATATGCTTAAATTAATAAGGCTTTCCTAATTTGAAAACAAACATACATGCTGTGTATAACAACAGGGAAACACAGACTATGGATATAGTGACAAATGAGCATGAGGGCTTTGCTAGAACTTTAGATGATATATCCAAAACATAGTCAAATATCAGCATGTAATGAAGCCTCTCAGTATTTAAAATGTCTGTTCGACAGTTGCTGGAGTGTCTAAGCCCTTTAAGTATCAGCTAAATCAAACACACTAAAACTGACAGGTGTTAAACGTCAGACAGGTGAAACTGACCCAGTCCAGTTCAGAACAAACCTTTGCAGCAGCACCACTGTGGAGCTCTTTAAGTGTGCGAGTTACTGAGGAAGGCTGGGAGTTTGTAATCTGTTGTCACAATGTAGCTGCTTTTTCTGCAAGTTAGTTTTTGCTTTAGTTTGCTAAGCTACTGGAACCCACTGACTATTTTTTCTCTCTCACACCACTTTTTGGTGCGCTTTGCATATCTATCAACTGACACACACTGGCAGTCGGCAGAAGAGAGAGACCCAGTCTTGTTATGTTTTATTATAACTTACATGTGGAAATAACCCTAACTGGTCATGACAGTGAATCTCTGTCTTGCTGATACTTAGTCGACGTCTTTGAATGTCGTCCCTGTTGTAGTGGCACCAGTTGGAGCTGGGGTTGGGCTTCAGCCGGGAGCAGCATCCTGGCTGAGTTTGGGACTCTTCACCTCGAATTTGTGCATCTGACTGAGCTGTCCAGCAATCCAGTCTACACGGAGAAGGTTCAGTATATGAATAAGCCTTCCATTTGTACTTTGCAGCACAGTTTACAGCGCTGAACATGATGTTCTGATTTCTTATTACCACAGTTTCTCTGCAAAATGCCTTTTGGCCTTGAGGAAACTGCATAATACAAGTTCCCTTTGCCTGATGGCATATGCATTTGCAGGTGATGAACATCAGGAAACTTCTGAACAAGATTGAGAAACCCCATGGCCTATACCCAAACTTCCTCAGTCCAGTCAGTGGCAACTGGGTCCAACGTAAGTACTTTGGTTAATTTTCAGGATGTTAATTCTAGTTAAGTGCAAATATTTTAAGATTTTAGGAACTGTGTTTTTTTTTTTCTAAAGAAAGTTGTTGGACAGTCTTGTTTGTCGTAAAGGCCCAAAATACCTTAAAAGTTTATATCAAACCGATATCACAGGTCCACTTGGGAAGGTCATTTTTGTTGTCTGATATGGATTACAGTAATTGTGTGTACCCAATGTTGGTCAGGAGTGCAAGAGTTTGAGGTCACTGTGATTTTATATTTTTTCCTTTTCCATTTCTTTTTTTTTCTTTAGCTTTCACATCACTGACAGACCTTGAATCACCTCACATGTCAAAGCTCTTTCAGCTGATCGCCCGTGTCATCCACCTATTCACCCACTTCCTTTCGTTTTTATAGTCAGGCTCATGCGGTTGTAATGGCTGTATGACTCCCATTGCTCTGGGTTATTAAAATGATAATGAATTCTATTACTTGAAGAAATTGGATCTTTCCGATTTTCCTGAGAGAAACTTGGGTGGAAATCAGGTGATTAGACGTTGGTTTGATTGAAAAGGTGGCAATCTGAATCATAACAGAAGCTAATTGTTGTGGGCGAGGATGTAGGGTGGAAAACTGTATAAATATTAGCACAAAGGGGGAAAAAAACATTTGGCATCACAGCTTTTTCTCATTTGTCAGTGTCAAGGACAAACACAGCAGCACTGTGATAACCTTGCAGAGAGTCAGCAAAGGTGTATGTGCATGCTATGAGTGGATTAATGAAGACTCATACTTGCCATTTATGTGATATCATATTCATCTTTTGAATTCAAATGTGAAATTACAGCAGGCAAGTGGAAAATCAACAGCCATTTGTTTCAGTTTCCACTGACAAGCTTGAAGTGTGTTACATAATTTAAACTTTGAAATAAAAGTTTTCTGAGGTCGGTGAACAGAAACTCTGAGAGTTCCCAGTACACAAAAACTATGAATTCACCAGAAAAGACAAGAGTACTAAAGGTATCTCAGCAGCAACCGTCAGGTTTTGGACAAGGCAACCACATGATTGTGAGTTTACTGTGCTAATTGTAAATTCTTCTTCAAACATGATAACAAGGGAATAAATTTGAGTAGCTTTTAATGGTTATATAATTGAATTATTTTAGAAAAATTTTGCTAGAAATCAGCACATGCTAGAGTATGAGCTTTGTCCTTATTGTGTTTAGCAGCATAGTGTTTATATATAAACCAATCCAAGTGTGGCTATTTCACGCTGAGGGCAGGCCTACTGGGTGCATCTATAAAAGTCCATAAGAAAAGCAACCCTACTGCTCACTTGATCTGTGACTTTGGCAAGGTATGTTTTAGGGTTGACCTATCTTGTGACTGACAAGCTGCTCTACCGTGAGAGCGTGCAACATTCCTCAGCGTGTTGACGAAAATGTTCAGCTCTAGGCTTCAAGATTAGAGTTTAGTGACCATCAGGTGACATCACATTTAAAGTTTATGGTTAGCAGTAGTGACAGTGTATGCTGCACGCTGGACACAACAAAAAATAATCTAAAATAAAGCCTCCTACAGCACATTTAATGTAAGAAACACTTCACTTTTAGTTTAAAGGTCTCCTAAGTGTCAGAGAAGCCTGAAAAACATTATTATTAATAAAATCTGTCTGTCTATCTATCTATCTATCTATCTATCTATCTATCTATCTATCTATCTATCTATCTATCTATCTATCTATCTATCTATCTATCTATCTATCTATCTATCTATCTATCTAATAAAGCAAGAACTTTCTGTATTTTACCACTTTTTTTGAAGAAATTCTGAATTTAAAACTTTCCAGCACCTGCAGAAAAACACGAATAATAACCTGTGTGTGTGTGTGTGTGACCTTGCTGAATAACTCAGTTCACCTGTTTTTTTTCCTTTTTAGATCACGTTTCCATCGGTGGCCTAGGGGATAGCTTTTATGAGTATCTGATCAAATCATATCTGATGTCAGATAAGACAGATGACGATGCAAAGAAGATGTACTACAGTGCACTGGAGGTATGGAAATCTTTATTCTTCAGTGTAAACAAAGAACTTGCTCAAGCATAGCTCAGTTAGATGAAATGATAATTACTGTAATTAGCATGCACTTTTAATAAAACAAAGAGCCCAAACTGCTTTACACCCATAAAAAACAACAGCAGGACCACAACTACATTATTTTTAGGGAATAGTTGAAGGCTGAGTGAAGGATACAACATTGTAAACCCTTAATAATAAGAATGTGGGTGTGGTCAGCTGAATGAAGCATGTTTTCATATGCTGTAGTGATAAATACCTGCTCTCCCACTACCAGCAGAAAAATATCTGTATACTTCAATGTGCATACTATCAATGTGCATAAAATCATTAGTTGTTGTCTGTTTTTCTCTTTAATGGAGATAATGTCAGAGTAAAGCACACTGCCTGTGGCTGCAATTACAATATCATAGAAAATAATTTACAATTGCTATTGAGAATTCCTCAGTTTTCATCAGAGGGTCAAGCCAGAGGCAGAATTACTAATTACAAACGTTTCTTCTCCCCTGTGACTTGATATTTAAATGGCCAAGGACCCCCACGCTTTTAGATTAAGTTATATACTACATGTTTATACAGAGATCTGAGGTGAAGCCATGGCACAACTCATTATCTTTGGCATTCAAATAAAAGTAGAGTTCTAATTAAAACAGTGCTGAATGAGAGAACATTTTCTAATTATGCTTTTCCATGATTACTGCTAGCAACAGCTAATTAGTAAGAAAACCATCAGTCACAACCCTCAAGAAAAATGTTTTCCAGAGAACATGGTATTTATAAACTATTTATAACACCCCCTATTCAGCATGAAGTGATTCCGATGCTGTAAACAAGAGTTGCAAGTGGAAACAGCTGTTCTATGAAACAAAGTACTGACAAGAAACACCTGCAAAGAAGCAGGAATGTGCACAAAATTTGCTCGTTTGAATAAAACAAGAATCTCAAGTTTCAATCATAGACAGTCATTTAATAGACACTTACTGTGCAGCAGTCATGCTGGACTATTCCCTTACACAGGTGACGATTGTCTGTATATACAGACTAGTGGCTGTACCTCCTATTAGATTCTGGAAAGTATGAGTGTAAAGCAGGTTATTTTGAATTATCAGTGTCTAATTAAAAAATAATAATAGTATTTCTTAGTGTGGACTGTGCGTTGAATGAGACCGCAGCAGAGCTGATCTTTGCAGGTCACAGTCTGGTCGTGGCCGGCCGTGGTTCCTGTCTTGTTAGCACTGTTATGTTATTACTGCTGGTGGACACTAACTTGCAGTGCCAAATTAAAGTATGGAAATTAGCAAGTATGCATATTTTAGTACACATTTCAGTACCACCCACATGCTGCAGCACTGGTGAATATAACCCTTTGTTAATGCTGTTACTTGAATTTAAAACTGCATGTATCACACAAATATCTTGAGTGTTTCTACATATAATATCTGTGATGAGACATAACTACACTGAAATCTATTTCAATTGACCAGTTTTAAAATATTTGTTGGGATATGGCTCTATTATGAAATGTTAATATTAACTATTCTTGTAATTAGGAAAACAAATTATGTAATTAGGAAAAGAAATTACTGAAATATAAATGATAAACCTTTATATAGCACTTCTCTACTGTGACTGAGCACTTAAAGCATTTTTTCCCCTACAAGCCACATTCACTCATTCAGACTCAGATTCATGCCGTGCTTTGTTTTATACCTTTAAGCACGTTCTTCCTATCACACACACACACTCGCATTCTGATGAATGCATCAGGGTTTGGCTTCCTCACAAAGCTTCCACATGGGAAACAGAACAAAATTTTGCAATTCGTGCTCCCTTCCACCTGAGGTGTGAGCGGAGGAGGCAAGGAGAAGACATGAGGCGATAGGAGTCAAAATGAGACGTCCTTGCTTCGGAGCAGTAATTTTAAAACCACGTCTATTAAAGATGACAGGTGGCACAGCTGCTTACTGCTGCATTTTACTGACCTCTGTCAGAGGAGCATAAAGTTCATGAAAAATTAGGCATTTACTCTGTCGAGTAAGTGTGACAAGAATGTAGGGATGTCAACAGATATTATTTATTTAATACGCACGCACGCACGCACGCACACACACACACACACACACACACACACAGAAAGTTATGGGTAGAAAGTTTGATTGCACAGCTCATCAGTTAAATACCTAATACAGCTTATGAATATAATATAAGCTGTAATATAAATTAGCATTAGAAAAATCAAGCTCTTAACATTATTTCTATGTGCTTGTCTGTGTCTGTGAAACTTCTGTCACAACCATTTGGATTCTGAGGGAAACAATGAGACAGTAGGGGCCAGAGCAAGCTTGTGAGCAGCAACTAAACTTTAAAAATGGGACTGATTGTCTAGTAGTGTATTTTGTATATCAATCTTGGATAGCCTTGTGCTTCCGGGAAAAAAAATAAATAAATACACTGCTAAAATCAGTCATCAAATATGCTTGCATGGCCTGGGCGACGTACCCAAGTAAAGCTTGTTTGTGGCAAAACAACAGATATACATCCAGCAAAGGCTCCTCTCTCCCTGAGATTCATTTAGGAACTTAAAAATCTTTGATAGATCATTTTGCTTGAATAGTATTTGAAAAGGGGGTAACTGTTTTGTGCATGCAGTATGTGAATGATGACAATAGGCATATCAGGATTAAATGTTCCTGAATGTATGTGTTATTGCAGGCAATTGAGGCCAACCTGGTGCAGAAGTCACCTGGTGGTCTCACCTACATGGCTGAGTGGAGAGGTGGAATCCTGGACCATAAGATGGGCCACCTGGCCTGCTTCTCTGGGGGCATGATTGGAATTGGGGCTGATGATGGTGCACCGGAAAAGAGGCAGCACTATCTGGACCTTGCTGCTGAGATCACAAATACATGCCATGAGAGCTATACTCGCTCAGGTAAATGTCTAAAAGACCAGACCATAGTTGTGCCTTTCAAACACAACATTACACCTAAAGACAGAAGATATACTTTTTTTACTTTCCTCAAAGGCAAATGCTATGATCCAGGATCATGTATGTGATTTTTTTCTGCTTGGCCCTTCCCACTGGAATGTATGTGAGTGTGTGCTTTGGTTCTCTCCTCCCTCCCTCCAAAGAGTGTGCATGTGTGTTGGCTGTTTTAGGTGGAGAGTGCTGATTGGCCAGGTTGAGGAAGTGCCTGGTGTTGGATTGGATGACTGGATGGACAGCAGCTCTTATCCTCCAGCTGACAGCCACCTCACTCCTATCCTTGTGTCCTCCAGGGTCGCCTCTCATGTTGCGTGCATGTTACCCGTAACATGCACGTAAGATGAATGAATGCGAGTCCCCACTCCAACCATTCCCAAGAAAAGGCCAGCAACACAGAATAGCTGAAGATGCTAAAAAGCAGTTTATTTTCTTTGAACCTGTGCAATGCCAAAACAACAAACAAAAGGTTCTACTGTTCCCTATCCTTACCTAACCAAAAACAAAAGGCAAACAAGAGACAAATATCTAGCCTAAGCTCCTAGCCAATAAACAAGAGAAAATTGGTATCAACAAAAAGACTTCTCACTCCTACTTGACTTCTGTAGTGCTCAATATATAGAGTGGGTAAATGTTTACAGTTTTCTATAAACTATTTACAAAACTTGTGGTTACCAATAACAGGACTAGAAATACAAATCAGCACACACTATTCACCCAGAATCCCTAGCAAAAAAAGCTGGCTGCTGTTGGGCCTGGAGGACACAAGGAGAGGGGTGAGGTGGCTGTCGGCTGGAGGATAAGAGTTGCTATCCATCCAATCATCCACACCAGGCACTTCCTCAACCTGGCCAGTCAGCACTCTCCACCTACAACAGCCAACACACATACAGACACACACTTTGGAGGGAGGAGCGAACCAAAGCACATACCCACATACACATACGTGATCCTGGATCATAACACAAAGTAATATGCTTGCTTTGGAGATGCTTTTGCACAAATCGAAAATTACCTACTTAATAAATAATAAGTTTGGCAGCAGTACCACAGTCAGCTACCAGCATAATATAACACATTAGAATCTCAAAGTGAGAACTCAGTTGCTTTGCTGGAGTTTCGGAGTTCTCCATTTGAAAGTTTCTGCTTTATTAAATCTGTTACTGACCATTTGCCATCAAGGCCACTGATTCTAATTGGCTGTTAAAGAGTGACATGGAGAATTTTCCTACATTTAAAAATAAATCAACCCAAATTCCAAAGCTTATGCAAAAAGAAAAAAGAATTGACCAAGCATGTAGCCCCTTGTCTCGACCGGTCAGGTTGCTAGAGAGAATCTACTTCTGAAGTAAATGACTGTTTTATCCCAAATCTATTTCTCAATTTGGTGTTCATTCTCCTCACAGCCAACTAAGCCAGAGGAATTCACTGTTGTAGTGCACTATATCTGTCTTGTTAGGAGAGTTTATGGTAGCATTCAGAGTAAGAAAATTGAGTCTAGGAGAGAAATATTGTAAATTAAAAGAGCCTTGGGCATTTTAATTTTGCCCTGACACAAAAGGAGAAACATTCTTGGTGGCTTCACCTCAGCAGAGAAACGACAGGTCTAATAAGGAGCAGCAAAGAATTAAACTTCTCAGTTATTCTGTAATGTCTCACAGCTGTAGGGCAGCAGACGGGGAGCCTCTGAGTGTGTTTGATACTGATAATAATAGCTTGTTGAAATGTATTTGGAAGAAAGAAAAAGAGGGATAATAAGAGAGGCAATGGGGACCAAATTTAGAAGAGTAAACACTGTGATAAAACCTCCAATGGCAAATTTGCTTTGGCTCCAGCCTATAAATGAGAATGTATATGGCAGCACTCTAAAGATGCACCCAGGGGAAAAATGCAATAAAAAAAGAACATATAAGCAAGCCTGCCCACATACACTGGGAAGACTCTTGTTTGATCCATTCCTTGGTATTTGTCGTGGCCCTGACAATAATCTCTTCTCCTAATTTCAATTTTTTTTTTTTATCCCTCCACTGTTGGGTGGGCTATAAGGGATTCATCTTCAAGTGTTCCTTTCCCAGTAAGCTAATGTGACTCATCACATAACAGGTTCCTCGATACGCTTTAAATGCATTTTGATCTGCAGACCCACAAGGCTTCCCTGGCTTTCTCTTTTATAGTCAGCCACCAGGTTTTTCTTCACTCATTACAGGAAATGAATGGTGCTTAGAAGCTCTTGGATTAGCTGTCTACAGGAAAGAGAGAGAAATGAGATTTTCTCTTGCATGCACATAGAGTGGCTGCCGTTAAGCTGTCTCTTAAATACCGATATCATAAAGACTCCTGCTCCTGCTTTTGGATCTCTGCCATTGTCACAGCATCAAACTGGTGCAGGGAAATGGGGAATTCATAGGAAGCAGCAAAGGTTACTGGTTTTTGAGAAAAGGTTCTACTTGGACTTAATGCATAGTATATGTATAGGCAGCTGGATAGTGTAGTGGCAACACTACCATCTTAGGAATGATAAGTCTGGGGTTGAATCCCGGACAGGGCATGCATTCAGTAAGGTTCTCCAGGCTAGGTATTCCCCAGGGCTACCAGAAAATGAGCAAATTAACAAGGTCATTGTCAAGTGTTGAGCAACTAGAGAATGATGAGGTACAACAAAAATGCTACAGTAAGGGGTCGCCAGGACATCAGGTAAGGGAGGAGTTATCATCCACCCTCCAAAATTGGGTATCAAGCCCCACGAACAACTGGTACACTGAATGCAAGAGCAGCTGAGCTGAAACAGAAGATCATCAAAACCTGGACACTCCGTGGCCAATTGCCAAGACTATGTGTACTGTAGTACTGTCTGAAAGTCTACTAGAAGATGGGAATGCAGACAATCCCTATTGCGACCATCACTGAAACCAACCATCTGGTCTATACCACAGCAACAGCGATCCTCGAGATCCTTGGTTATAAGGAGCAGTACCCTCCATGGAAAAGAATACTAGAGGCTAAGATCAAGGCAGCACGAAGGGAAGTTAGCCAACTATCAGAGCTGCAGAAAGGTGTGATGAACTACAACAAGTTGTCCATACCTGAGGCCCCACAGCGTTGGCTAACCATTTGAAGAGTTGTACCAGAGATCTAGAAGCCAGGAGAATAAACCAGATGTCCTCCACTGAACCATCCAAGGTGTACTCAGTGGCAAGAGAACAATATTAGAACCCACCACCACCACCACCAGCACCACCACCACCAAGGCTGGAGCCTGAGCAATACTGGAAGACCATATGGGAGAAGGATGGAACACTAACTTGCAGTGCCAAAACATTTCTTTTTTAATAAATTTGCAAAAATTTCGACATTTCTGTTTTTTTCTGTCGAGATGGGGTGCTGAGTGTACATTAATGAGAAATAAAAATGAACTTTTTTGATTTTAGCAAATGGCTGCAATGAAACAAAGAGTGAAAAATTTAAAGGGGTCTGAATACTTTCCGTACCCACTGTACCTAGAATTATACAAAAATCAAAAGGACCTGAAGAGCCTTCATCAGGAGTTTAGTGGAGATGAGAACAACATTAGAGGCCAACTTCGAATTGCACAAGTCACCATCCACTGCAGGATTTACTAAGGAGATCCTCTGCCCCACTGCTGTTCTGCATAGGCCTGAATGTCCCCAGCCAGATTGTGAACAAGACTGACTACGGATACCGACTACAGAATGGAGCATTAGCCACCTCCTCTACTTGGATGACATCAAGCTGGTAGCTACCAGCCATTGGTAGCTTTGTCCTACCAATATTGGACAAAGCTGCACTAAAAGACAGCATACGGGCATTAATCATAGCAGCACAGGAACAAGCTCTAAGCATAAAATTGATAAAGACTGATTTATATATAGATATACATATGCTAATGTCATTACAGTAGCAAGAAAGATTTCTTATTTAAATTTTTAATTGGTGAACAGAGTGGTAACAGCCAATATGACTGACAAAATGTCCAAAGTCTGTATATGAAAAGTTGATCATTCATTTTGTTTAACCAGAACTGTGTAAAGCTCACGGAGGTCAGTCTCTGCTCTCAGCAAATGAAATGGCTGTTTAAGGATCTTCAAGCCCTTATTAGTGGGCAGATAACATAATTCAGACCAAGATTAGTTTTGCTGTAGTGTTCTGCTCAATTCCCAAAGAGAACAAAAGAAACCTGGTTCAGTAATGCTTCATGCAGTGATTATGTGGAGGAAAAAATTGTGAAAGAACAATCATTTGGTTAAACAGACAGAGATGAGTGTGAGGATGCTGGAATTGGAAACCACTTAGATGTTCCCTGATGTGTTTGGGGAGAAGAGACTAGGGACAGCTTAGTTGTGGATGTATGCGGGATTATTTTGTTGTGCGTCCTGCGGATAAACAGAAAACATGTTTGCATTCCCAGTAAAAGCAGTCAGCTTCAAACACAATAATAATAAAAAAAATAAAAAGATTTGGATCATTTTATTTATGTAGCCTGTCTACAAAAAACAAAGAACAAAAAACAGTGTTTACAAAGCATGGAGGTATATAGTGAAATAAAATCCAAAGCAATTAAACAGATTAAAATAGACATAAAAGCACAGAATTTAATCACTTGAAGAAAATTTCCATATCTCAACATTTTATGCTGCCTCTGTGATATTTGATCCTGTACCAAGTGGAAAGCATAAAGCATGTAGTTGTTCTGATAAACAATTAGGAAAACTGGGATATTGTGCTGATAATACAGAATAGACATCTCAGAACCATGTCTGTCGCATTGCACTTGGGCAGTTAAAATGGAGCTTGATATGTTTTAGTCAAGATGTAAAAATAGATTTAGTGCTTGCTTGTCTGATGTCCTGTGGCCAATTATGGCATAGCCGAGGGGCTCTCGTTGCAAAGGCTCATTCTCTGATTCTTAACATCAACCTGGGAATCATTAAAAGACCTACCACACGATCTCAGGGTTGTACAGGGTGAGTAAGTTAGAATGAACTGCACAGAAGAAATTAAAAAGTGATGGTCTGTCTCGGACAAGTCTGTCTCTGTCAAAGGTCCGGTCTCTCTGCCACTGAGGTAAATAAGTCTTGACAAATGTTTGCGAATTTACACGTGTTTCAGTCCTGAGTCCCTGCACTTCTTCCCCTTTTCCTTTGTTTTGTATCCTGATTAGTGTGTTGAAGCCCCCGTTCCTGTTTGGTGCCTTCTACCACAGCTGATTGGACTGCTGCCCCAATAATAAGCTCAGACATCATCACTGCACCTTTGTGCTTAAAAAGTGTAGGGAGGCTGTGATTCAGTGGAGCTCTAATTTAGTGTGAGCAACTTGACTTTTATGTTACATCCTTGTATAGGTTTGCATTAAAGGTTACTTGTAGCTTGGTAGATTTTTTTTTTTTTGAGATTTCTTTTTTTAGTGTGCCGGACTTCTACCTAACCCTATTCACAAATCTGCACAACCTGACAAATAGACTTTAGGAAGCTGACAAATGTTGTTTTTACATGTACCTCCAGATGTCTAGAGAAATTCAGGGCTACAGTTGAACTCAAGGCACTCTGGACTTAATTTTGTTCCTTTAACTTTATACTTAATATAGTTACGTATAAGTAGTGAATCTGTCTTTAAGTATGCTTTATTTCTTTGAGTTGAGTAGCATCCATTGCAGTTTATTCTCCTGTTCTCACATTGTTAACTTTGAAAGCTTTACCCATTGAAAACAATGATTCAGCTCAATCCACCTAATTATTAATGCTATTTCCCTTTTCCCAAGCAAGAGGGATCCTAGCACACTGACGAATTTATTGTTTGAAAGTTTATCGGCTTCATATTTCCCTGTACTGAAGTTGTCTTCTGTTTTTCCCTCGTTAGCGCTTTATACAGTCATAGACCTTTAGTATAGTTTGTGGGTTTGTGTGGAACATTAGGCACGTTATTGCTTTGATGTTTTTCTGTGTGTCGCACACTGTAATGAGCCATAATGGACCAGAAAGCTCTGCTGCTGCTGCTGCTGTCACAGCAGTGTCTTACTTCAAGATGATTTTTTTAGCCCAATTGAATGCTGCTTCCAGACACTTCAAAGAACCTGCTTTCTCCAGCCATATTCATGTTTTCTAAATGGCAACATAGTCTCCAAAATATTGCAGAAACTCAGAAAAAAGTCTGAACAAGTAGAGCAAAGTAAGCATGTTTGGCAATGTTTCTAAATTTAAAATGTTGCTATGCCAATACTCCTGTCCTGATCACAGAAAGAATAGATTCATTTTTTGCTGTATCTTGTAGAGTTTCTTTAGTGGTGAAATAATGAAGAAAAAGAAAAGCCCACAGACTCTTTGAACAGCTGTCGAGTTCTGATTTAATTTTTACCTTAAGCCTTTTTTAAACTGAGAATAATGACTTACTGCTACATAAAGTTGATGTACAGCAAAGAACAACCATCATCATTGTTTTCATTGTCTTTTATTAGCAATTTTGACCAACAATTCTGAAGTCTTGATCTGTTGTAAAAGTTTTTATTTGCACTAGAGAAAAATCATCCCACAACTTGTCTTTGTATTTGTCTCCGACAGCCACTAAACTGGGGCCTGAAGCGTTCAGATTCGACAGTGGAGCTGAGGCAACAGCAACCAGACTGAGCGACAGATACTACATCTTACGACCAGAAGTAATTGAGAGCTACATGTACATGTGGAGGCTAACCCACGACCCCAAGTACAGAGAGTGGGGCTGGGAGGCTGTTCAGGTGGGATCATCAATCCAGCATTAATATTTACCTTACTTGCATGAATATAAGATCACAGTGTAACATTTAGTAAAAAAAAAAGAAAGATTAAGACATGTTCAGACTAGTCCCTTTAGTAATAATTCCATTAAGTATTATTAATCTCTTGCTATAGTATTAATATTAAATTCACCTATTCATCTCAGCTTGTCTCTACATCCTGAAGTTAACAAAATCTACCTTCTAGTGCCTTCAAAGCTCACTAATGAACATTTTGTACATCATTTTTTAATTTGTACAAAAATATGTAAAAGTGATGCTTTTCCATATTGAAGGGGCTACGTGCCAGACTGTTTCCTGCCTTTGAGAAGTTGCTAGGCAACAATAAAAAAGCATGAATTTATATATCATAGTTTTGTAACCATGGTAACACAGGCGCGTAATCAATCAGAAAGTCAAATGCAGCTAAAACCAGATGTGTAGGTGGGTTTGTGTCCTACTGTATAAATTTATACAGTTCCCTAATCAGAAGTAAGGCAAATGTATCAACATCATTACACAAACATCTTGGTGAGTTATTTTCAAAAAAAAAACAACAAAAAACAAAAAAACAAAAATCGCTTTCAGCTGCTCCCTTATTCACAAAGGGTCACCACAGCGGGTAGCTCGGTATATTTGATTTGGCAGTTTTTTTATGCTGGAAATCTTTCCTATTACAGTACATGTACAGAAAATGCTTCCTCTGTCAAGCTGCAGTTATAAATAATGATGCTCATAATCCCTTGGTAAGGTTTATGAGATGCCAAAGATAATGATAAATAGAAAAAGTGCAGTAAAATATATTAATGATTAATAAATTACCCACCTTCCAATATGATTTCATCTAGCATGTTTTGGCTCATTTTTAATGTGCAAGAAAAAAAGAAAAAAAAAAAAGAAAAAAAGAAAAATACTTCGGCTGGCGTGTCACTCCACCTGTCACCAAAGACCCCCACCGTTTGTCAAAGTCCAGCCAGCACCACGTGGAGGTGGTGGTGGGATTTTGCCAGTCCCCTATTACACACACGCACACACACACTGTGTAATTTCAAAAAAAAAAAAAACAAAGGCAAAAGGCTGAGATGTGTTGAGTAGAGCCCAAGCAGTATTTGAGTTTTAAGACCAATACTCATATTTGGTGATTTAAAACTCAAAAATTCTAATATGTACGGCATTGCAGGAAAAGCCAACCAAAGTTGTAGGCTAAGAATCCTGGCTACACAAAAAGACAGCAAAGAAATGATGCAATCAGCAACAACCAGACTTTCCAGTATTTCCAGTGTTTCTCTTACCTTCATTGTTTGCAATATCTCTCAAAATTACAGTATGTCCAAAAGCGGTGTTTATTGAAAGGTTTCTGATGGATAAATTACAAATAAATAACACACTATTTTGCCCTGAGTCCTTGTCCAGTAAAGAGTTGTGAGAGGGAAACTCCCACTCAGTGCAGCCACAGACGCCTGGGGGTCCGACACGGCCAGTGAGTCAGTGAAATTTTCCCATGTGGTGATGATTGTGATTAATCAGTGTTTTCTTGTAAACTTAGTGGAGTTTTTAATCAGAAATGTAATCATTTACAAACATGCTACAAGTGACTTTCTATTTGTATTGTTACTAAACCACAACACTTCAAAGAAGTGAGACAGTTTGACATCTTCAAGTTAAATATTGACAGAAAATATAGATAAATTATTACTGTTTTTTACATGTTAATCTAGATGTTTTTGAAATTTGAAGAAACAAAGTAAAACATTAGAAGAATTTTGAACTTCTGGGTTTTCACATGCTGCATCACAAATTTATTTATTTCTGATACATAAAACATAAGCAGATTTCCCTAATATTTATTATGTGTATTTGTTTATTTTTATGCTCTGCCTCACGGCTCAGTCCAGCTGGCTGTTGTTTCTGGCATTGCAAAAATGTGCTGCCAACAGTGCCTTCTGATGGACAAACTGCAACATCAACACTCATAATGTGGTTGAAGGGTGTTTCTCTCATCTTTTCTTTACTTTTTTCATTTATTGATCTTTATATATACCAAAACCGACAGATTGGCAGAGAGCTAATATTGGCCGATAATATTGACCTACCGATAAACAGGTCAGGCTGTAGTGTTGAGGGGTGCTGAGGAAGTGGGCAGCTGGGTGGGCATGAATGTGTGATCCTGGAGCCAGAGAAAAATAAAGAGGGACCCAAGGTAACTTTGCCACAATGGGTTCTTTTAAGGGTAAAAAAACAGGCACATTAGTCTGTTGAGGACCATTGTGATCCCCAACAGTTTCAATTTGAGCCGACAGTAATGTCCGAAGCCTTTCAGAGTCGAGGCAGTACAAGTTCAAGAGAGAATATCCTGCCATTATCAAAAACCTGTTTTAAGTTAGAGTATCTCTTTAAAGGTCAGTAAGAACACAAATGTATTCCTTGGTTCCAAACAACTGAACTACAAAGCACACTTAAGGCCAGTGCAGTACAAAACCAATGTGTCATTTAAGCTGCTGAGGACCGTACAGTGTAATTTTGTTCCCTATATCCTGTCTTAGCAGTGGTTTGAATTTTCATTTTATAAATTGCACTCACCTATTATGTCAAGCCCCTTTAACACCCTCAATTACCCTGAACTGCCTTCCTTGATATTGTGTGGCACTATACATTAGCTTGTAGATCAAGCAATCCCACTAGCAGGAGGTGAAGGTTGTGCAGGGATCACTATTATTAATGTGGCAATAGACAGGACATTAACTGTAGTAAACTGTAGAGGGCTGCCATGAAAGATTTAGCATTAATTTAGTGCGCACAGAAGTGGAGAGATCAGGCTGACGAGTTTGACAGGCCTTTAATTATCGGGCACAAAGGTTGAAAGCGGCGCACGACGCTTCTCTTCATGAACATCAAGCATTAACACGTCAGGGTCTTTGTTAATTAGCATGTATAAGGCAGCCCTTTGTAGCAGGGGTAATAATGAGCTAATCTGCTTGGCTAGCTCAGCCACTCTCCATTAGCCCTTGTCAGATTTAGGATTGCTTAAGCTTCAATTGTGTAGCTGACTCAAGTGCTTGACATGCTCAATCTTCTTTCTTTAGGTGTAGATGGACACAGTGGTGTTGCATAAAGGGTTTTCTATTCTTGCACCAAAATTTGAGAAGAATAACTGATTGTGTTTTCCTTCTGTGCTCTGATTTGTTTGAAATGGAGTTTGTGAAATACCACACTGTGAGACAAACTGGAGGTGGTCTTCATTTTGTCCACAATAAAACACGCCCCTCTCCCTGTCCGCCCCCTGCCAGGCCCTGGAGCAGCACTGCAGAGTGGAGTCTGGCTTCTCTGGCATCCGGGATGTTTACACCACGAGTGTCAGCCATGATAACATGCAGCAGAGCTTCTTCCTCTCAGAGACACTTAAGTAAGTCCCTTTTCCACTTTATATCCCCATCGGTGAAAGAACTGGCTTTTTAAAATCTACTTGCATAAATTATTGTCAGTTTAAAAGTAATTGAGGATGAGGGGAATTCATCATAATCCTTTACCTGTTATGTCTATGAAACGCAGTCGTGCTGTGAATGAGTGTGCCTCACTATTATTTGCACTCAAAAGAAAGGAAGATGAATAGGTGGTGTGCAGCAGGATGAATAAATTTTACCTCCCCTCACTCTTGGGTCATTAAGTAAAGTAAACCATTCTGGTTGCAAAGTTGTATTGCAGCTAGCAGATGATAAAGACCTGTTTTTTCCTCAGGTGCATAAGGAGTCATAAAAGTTCTGTGGGACAAAGTGCATTGTCAAAAACTGTTTTAACATAATAAAGGCAATATACCGTTATAGTTAGTATGTTTACAGTGCTCACAGTAGCTTATCGGGATTCTCATCAACACCAAATTATGAGGCTTATTTAACAATGGGTGGATTTTTTTCTTCAAATTGAATCTTAATGTTAGAAACAGTTGTAGTGAAAACTTAAAGTGCCCTCTGGGAGTTTCAATTTTAACCAGGATAGTGGTATAATAATTTAGTACTGGAGGATGTATGTGTTAAACTGCTCTTCATCTTACTGCTCTGTTGCCACATCAGTACTCTGTGCAAAGACTTTCATGCACTTGCAAAAAGGGTAACAAAGGATCACTTAAAAAACAGTTTCATCATTTTGAAAAATACAAAGAATAACAGAAAAAGACTGATTCCACTCTAATGTCTTTGAGTTAACTTCACATTCACGTTGCAGAGACCAACAGCAGGGCTGGCTTTGCTCAAATGTAACAAAATCTGCTCTCAGCTCCCCAATTATCAGAATATACAGTGCTTAGCAAATTTATTAAATCACCTCTCAATCCAATGTTTATGCCAAAGCTGCCCTGAATTACTAGTATTGGTAATTACTGTAATTATCATTTTATGTTTTTGTAATGGTTAATCTACCAGTATGCACAAGCTCTTGAATCGAAATATTTTAATGCTAAAACATAATTATTATCCATGAATTTTTAAATTTAATGTTTTGTAAAAAAGCAGACAAAAATAGTTAAGCTCATTATTATTTTTGATTAAAATGTCAAATTAAAAAGGAATACTTTGGCATTTTAATTTTAATTTACTTGCTTACCTGAACAGAAAAATTAGCTTCAGTGGTTAGATGTTATACTTTTTTTTTTTCTTCTTAAAAATGGATGTTGGATGTTGGATATGTGATTAATTTTGGACGTCTCAGAGAAGTCCACTGTGCCGGTTCAAAATTGAGTATAAAAATGTAAATTCAACGTGCTATTTGCCTAATAAATAATATAATTTTTTGTTTTAAATAAGTTTTTGACAGACACTCAAATATTTTTTTTTTATGAGAGGTGCTCCAATAAATTTAAGAACTGTTTATCAAAGTTTCCTGCACAAATGAAAGTGGTAAAATTGACAAGATAATGGGTAACCAAGCTTCTGTATGCAGGACGTTGCTGCTGCTTCGAAAAAGTAGACGTAGAATAATATAAACACCAACCCAGCAGACACAAACAAGCTACATGTGTCATGTTACTCATACAGTTTAAATGTGCTGGTAGGTGGACAGAGCTGGCTGAGTTGTTTCCATTCTTTATGCTAAGCTAACAGCCTGCTCCCTGCAGCTTTGCATTTACTGTATAAAAATGAAGCGATATATCGGTCATCTAACCCTTGGCAAGATGAAGTGTGCATGCAGACACTGAATATACAGAAACAGAAATCCAGTTATCTGGTTTTGAGTAAATTGAGTGGATATTCCTCCCGTGTGTTCAGGTATCTGTACCTTCTCTTCTCTGACGACGACCTTCTCTCCTTGGAGGACTGGGTCTTTAACACAGAAGCCCACCCGCTGCCTATCATCCGCAAAAGCTGCCTGCAGGATGAAGCAACACAGGAAAAGACCGTCTCCAAATAAGGCTGAACAGCAACAAACAACTGAGACAGTTAAAGATATCTGCACACACACAGTCACACAAATATCGCAAACACCAATTCAGTGCAGGTTCAGAGTCTTTTCAGGAGCGTGTTATGGACTCTCAGTTCCTTTCCAGTAAAGGATGTTGTCGTTTTACGCTGTGATTGTAAATCCTTTTGCCAGGGTTACTTCCTGCTGGCACTTCTATTTTGTGGACAATCAAGACAAACATGACTTTCATGAAAAGAGCACCTTTTTTTCTTTCCTTCTTTCCTCTGTGAGGAAACTGGTTTAACTTGCAGACCCAAATGTATGGGAGGAGGGGTGAAGTGTGGACCATACTGTTGGAAAGAGAGAAACATAGAAAACCACTTGAGTTTTGCTCCTTGATTTTGTTGTTCCATTAATCTTCAGTGATGAATGATTTCCTGAGATTCTCTCAGTGCTTTTTTTTTTTCCCCCTCTGTGAGTACACTATTTGACCAAAGGTTTTTTTGCATTGCTTTTTCCCTCTTTTAATGTGTTTCTGGTGAGATTTAGTGGAAAATTGAACATTTTACAATAAGATTTAAATACTGACTAATGTACAAACAT
Organism: Pterophyllum scalare; assembly: GCA_024447675.2. NCBI lineage: Eukaryota > Metazoa > Chordata > Actinopteri > Cichliformes > Cichlidae > Pterophyllum > Pterophyllum scalare. The sequence continues at coordinate 43,402 of JAMQGT020004559.1, forward strand.
GAAATATGACTCTGAAATCCACCTCTAAACTGATGTTGATGTCATGTTTCTTACTGAAACAGGTTTGAATGAATTTTTTTTTTTTTTTTAAAGTTCAGAGATGTCAGGAAAGTGGTTGTATCTTATGCATCCAGGGACCATTGTTTTTTTGTTTTTTTTTAAAGAATGATGTTGGGTCGTGTCTCCACAGTGTTCAGTTATTGTAATTTTTTTTTTCCAATGGGACCGTGCTTTCTCTGTCCTTTTAGCCTTTCAAATCAAAGTGACGAACACAGCAATGTCAGTTCTGTGACTGTAAAACAACCATAAAGGAAAAAGTAAACGATTGCTCGCCAGTTCCAAATGGGTTTTCCTGTTTCTGTTGTAGTTTCTTCTGCTTCACCCTGCCTTTACATGTGAATCCAAATGGCTGCCAGTACCAATGTTAAAAGGCAGTTAGGCAGCAGAGATGTCATTTTTCATCACTGTTCTTTTCATCACTGCTGTTCTGCACAGTTGTGGAGCGAATGTGCTGTACATACAGATGAACTGAGTGACCCCGTATGAGCTTGTCTTGACTTTTTCTTTCAACTATTTTGTGTCTTTTTTTTTTTCTAAACTTTAGTGAATATTTTTTTCTAAGTTCTCTTTTGATTTGCTCCCCTCAGGTGTTTCAGTAAAAAAAAAAGAAAAAAAAAGGGAAAAAAATCAAATAAAAAGTTCTGATTTTAAGTCTAGTTATTGCTGATATTAATTATTGTTATTACTTATTCTTACTGTTTGATTTTAACTTTAATTGTTGAATATTTTCAAATACTGATTAAAAACTGTGCAACTTTGTACATTTAAAACAATCACAGTTGTCATCATTATTTGCCTTGTTGGCTTACTGAGTCTGATAAACAAGTGTCTTACTGTTTTGTTTTTCACTGATTTTTGACAGCAGGTAACTACAATCACATGAAAGAAGAGAAGTCATCTGCTGCTTAGATTTGTTTCAGAATTTTCTTGCAGGAAGTTCATTACGGATTTAATTAAAGGGTGACATCTCAGGGTTATGGAACATTCCAGCAATCACAACCAGAAAATGACTAATGGGCTTTAGCCATTACACCTTTTTCAGTGTGTCAGGCCAACAAAGCAAGATTTAATATCATCCTCCCCAAATGATTTAGCTCTACCTGCCATCAACTGAATTCTAATTTCAGCATGGTCGCTTGAAGTGATTTCACTTTTCCCTTAAATAGAATGTGCATGCATTATTGACATGATTGGCATTTACTGGTATTTTAAAAATGGTACTTTAAATGTCATGGATCTAGTCACATTAATCTTACTGACACTTTAAATAGGAACTAATGCAAAGGTTTACATGCAAATGTAATCTGGATTGCAGCCTGTAGCTACAGTGCAGGACCAATCTGCCCTTCAGCTTAGGCATGGTAATGGGGAAATGGGGGCAAAAAGTTAAGGGCACAATGTGTACATGTGAGCACGCCTAATCTCTCCCAGGGACTTAAATGGGAGATCACTGTCCATCTGAATGCACCTGAGACTGATATGAAAGGACAAACACTGCACGTAATCCCCTCCCCTCTTTTTCTTTCCTCGTTGCTGCTCCCAAAGTCCCCAGCAAGCCAAGCAGGGCAGCTGAGACAGAAGTGTAGGGGCTGCTGTCCTTCTTTGCAAAACCTCTAGTTGATGTGCAAGGAAGGAGAAAGAGCCACTGCTATCTCGCTGTCACAGTCGTCCTCCAGCTGTCTCAACCAGTACGATAATTTTATAAGGAATAACTGGCAAGTAACTGATATCTGGTTCAAATATTATTCAGCACTTTGACATAACTCTTCTTGTCGTCTACCGACTCACATTTCAGCTATCGAGTGACTAAACTGAAGTTATAAGGAAACAAAAACACGTCGGGTTCTCAATACAGTCAAAGAAAGCAAAGCATAGCATTACTACAGACTATATCACTGAGATTTATTCTCTCTTCACTCTTCTGTTAGACCTAATAAAATGTAATACTAAAACATGAAATCTTGCATTGAAAACAAGAGACTACCATTTATTAGAATGTCTAGTGCCAAGGCAAATTATAGAGGTAAAAAACATGCCTTCATGTTTATTTAATAAAATACGCATTTTCTGTTATGTCCATCATATTTGACATTTGGAAAGAAACATGCCAGGGTGTATTACCAGATAAATACGGTTTCTCTGCTACTACTGTGAACATTTTAATTGCCATCAGTTCTTTCAGTCAGTATTTGGACAGTGACAGCAGCCAAGATGTGGTTAAGGTGCAGATTTTCAGCTTTAATTCAATATGTTTAAGAAAAAATATATCAAACTTACAGTACAGCCACTTTTTTAATAGAACCTCCATTTTTGTGTGAACTCAAACTGGTGGGCATCTCTAAATGTTTCCTCCTTTACTGCCTTCACTTCCTGCTTTTGTTTTTTTTGGACAGTCATTTTAGAGCATTTGTGAGTCTTTTACTTACAAATCTTTCGGCTTTCTTTGCATTGGGTTTTGGGTAATTTTCTAGCTATATTGCCATATCACTTTTGCAGCATTTGGCTGAGTGTGAACAGAACATATAGCATTGTACAGTTTTCTACTGGAAGGCATGCATGCCTATGCTATGTATAAGATACATCTCCTGCCTGCGCTGGGGAGCATCATCAGTGATGTAACCTGGGGTCATTGAGTGTTTCGGGTCTTTCAACATCAGACACCCTCACCCAGGTCACCCAGCCGGGGTTGATCATACCCCAACTTGTGTCCCAGCAGCAACTGTCCACGGATCCGCCCTCTTTATCCACAGCCACCTGGTGGCTTTCTCTGCGGCTTCACTCAGTTTTAATGGCCTTCTTCTTAGCCATTGCTATTACACCCAGTCGCTTGAAGACTCTCCAGAGTAAGTGTCCTGCAAAGCCTGTACAGCCCACCTCTGCTCGTTCATAATAAATCTTCCAGCCCCGCTCCCGGCACTTCTTAACCAGTTCCTGGTACTTTGTACGTTTTCTCTCACTGGCCTCTTCTATTCGCTCTTCTCAGGGCACTCTGAGTTCCAGCATGATCAGTTGTTTTGTTCTCTCTGAGGTGATGATCATGTCTGGTCAAAGTGACATGTTGACAATGCTCTGAGGAAACCTCAGCTGCTTTCCCAGGTCTGCCTGAAGCTGCCAGTCAAAGGCTGTGTGGAGAAGACATGATCTTGTCTTATGCTGTTGGCAGGGTTCTTCTCCTGCTCCAGTGAATCTTTTTTCATTCAGTTTTTCATCTGGTTAAGAGCGTGCTTTTCTGAAGGCTTTCTAGCAATCTAGTCTAACCATGTTTCAATGTGACCCCTGGTTTGCATCTTGATGCAGTCCTGGCTGAAAATTGGTTGGTGGTTCTTTCCCTTGTGGCTTAGTCGCACAAGAGTAAAAATAGGACAGCAATCTCCATGCAACTAGGAAAACAAACAAAATGAAAACAAATGAACAAAAAGAAAAAAGAAAAGAAAAAATCAATCAGTGACTGCACTGAATTCTTATGCATTCGGCAATTGATCGCGAGTAATTGCAGCAAGCAGTTGCACAGTTCAACTAATGGTAGGCAAAATGTTTGAAAACAATGACGGTCCGCTTCGGACTGACCGCAGTCATTCTCCAATTCCTGAAGGTTTGCAAATAACCATCATCTAATTTATAAATACAGACAGATTACCAACAAGTTGCAAGTGATCTGAGTCAGTCTGCACTAATTAGTGCAACTCTCCTGCAACAGATCTCTTTGCTATAGGGGACTCTACTGGCTGGCTGGCTGGCTGGTTACCAGCTAGTTGTATTCTGGTTATATTCTTATATAAAAGTAAGGTTGCCGAGTGCTTGTGCCATTTTTCAGGTAAATCGCCGTCCTTCAGCAAGTACATCACTATTTGTGGAGGAATTTTTGAGTTTCTGTTTCAAATCTGTGAGGTTCTGACTGGTTTCTTCATGTGAATTTCTGTGTATCTAGCCATCAAGAGATTTGCAACAGGTGACAAAAGATTAAAAAACTTTCACCAATTCATCATAGTTAATTGAGAAATTATTACAGATAGTTAATTACCTACTTGACCCTATTTAATCTCAGACTGATTCGTTGCCGTCCTGATGCACCACAGTCGCAATTGACTGCAAGTGGTCGCAGACCGTGACTATCTTTGAAGCAACCATTTCAAAGGCAATGAGATCTCAAATTTATTGCACTGTCACACTAATTTTGCTCATGCCGCAGGCCCCAAACACTGTTTTCCCTGGTGTGACTGTAGCATTACACGAAATAGACAAGTGTAACAAAAAGCTGACTGTGGAAGACTGTCATGCACAATCAGCTGTTTGATAGCTGTAAGTATACTATCCAAACACCTCATATCGCCATACTTGTCGGTGTGGACACATTTCTGCACTCAAAATACTAAGTGTAAGATCAGAAGTATGCACTTTCATACACAGCATTAGTTTGCAACCTATAGTTCATCTGCTTTTGTGACATTAAAATCTTACCACTCAAAAAGCTTAAGAAACATTGGCCATTGGTATTGGCCCACATGCAAGAGACCTTTAAACTATTAACAGAGAGCAATACCAAGTTCCAAAAAGTAAAAAAAAAAAAAATCTGGTTTAATTAATTATAAGGTACAGTTGATGCTGTTGTATTTGGCAGAGAAGGCAAATATAGTACAGATAAAACACAATGTACTTGAAAGTTCCTTGAAAATGTAGACTCTGACTTCATCTAACTTCAGAAGAGAGATATGAGAGCACAAACAGCAGATAAATAAAAAAAAAAAAAGTAGCATTGCTTTTTCTTCTCCAATAACAAAAACATTAAAGTGACAGGTTCAGTCTCTGTATCCCCCTATCCTACACCCACCTCCTTCCACCTTTTGTTGCAATCAAACAGCTTCCTTCAAAATCCCTTAGATGTATTCTGGGACAACAATGTTATCTTAGGCAGTTTTCTCAACAAACACATCACATCTGATACAGAAGTTTTAAGTTAGAGAACTACTTCACAAATAATTTAGGGAGTTGGACATCTTATCCCAGGAACTGTTTTGTTTTATTTGTACAGGTACTGAAAGTCTCATTTTTAAATGCTCCCTTATCCTCCTCCTTTTCCTTCCTTTCAGTTCCTGTTGCCACACTTTTATAGTTTGTTACACAAACTTATTTTCTCTCAGGGTTCTGATAAAAGGGAAGGAAAAGGAGACAATACAAAAAGATTCTGCAAGATAGTTTAATGCCTTCTTGCTGATTTTCCTTGTGACTAATGTGAAGTCACAAAGAGAAAATTAATGAAAGAATTGTTTTAGTTTTGTGCCATAAATATATATTATCAATATATTATCTTTTTCAAGTGCAGTTTTAGGTAAGACAAACTAATAAAGTAAAAAGATATCTGTTAAAGGAATACAATATTTTGTTTAATAGATTAATATACTTTCTTTAACCAGTGTGACTGCAGTGTGAGAGTTCAGCATTCATATATGTTTAATGCAATCCACACTGCGGAACTTGGATATAGGAAACTTCAGTATGACATACAATTTGATGCATGTAGACTGTACGATGGTAGCCTAATACCCGAATTGTGGGTATAATGCACAGTTGTTAGAACCAATTTGGTACAATCCTGAGGACAGCTATAGGGTAACAGCACACAAAAATGGCTGCTATTGTCACAAATAAGATGTTCTTCATTATTTGTCTCTCTCCCCTCAGCCCCAACCAGTCACAGCAGATGACTGCTCCTCCCTGAGCCTGGTTCTGCTGGAGGTTTCTTCCTGTTAAAAGGGAGTTTTTCCTTCCCACCGTCGCCAAGTGCTTGCTTTGGCGACGGTGGGAAGGGGGTCATTTTGACTGTTGGGTTTTCTCTGTGTTATTGTAGGGTCTTTACCCACAATACAAAGTGCCTTGAGGCGACTGTTTGTTGTGATTTGGCGCTATATAAATAAAATTGAACTGAATTTCGCCCCTTGCTGTCTTTGGTCACAAGACTGCTACAAATGACATTTGTAAACCTCTCTCATTGTGCTAAACAAGTCACAACCAACAATATCACTGCACAAAGCCCATAAATAGTCTGTTGCATAACACACAATGGTTCTTTTTAAATTTGTGCTTTTTTGTGTGTTGTAAACAAAAAAGATATATTAATAGTGAGATTTAGAGCTATAGGTTGCTTCTGGTACCTCCAGACAGCTAATATTGATCAATTTCCAAGGCTAGCTTGTTGGCCTCTGCTTCATATTTATTGTACAAAAGTGTTACTGATCTTATCCTCAAATCAATTTTCCAAAAAATTTAGCTATCCCTTTAAATAATTATTTATCTTACCCCTCACCCCTAACTGGTCACAGCAGATGCCTGCCCCTCTCTGAGCATTGCTATGCTGGAGGGTTCTTTCTGTTAAAAGGGAGTTTTTCCTTCCCACTGTTGCCAAGTACTTGCTCATTGGGGGGGGGGGGTGTCATTTAATTGTTGGTGTTTTCTCCCTAATACTGTAGGGGCTTTACCTTACAATATAAATTGCCTTGAGGTGACTGTCATTGTGAATTGGCACTACTTAATAACACTGAATTGAATTGAATTAATTGAATAATTATATATTAGTAGTGAAACTGACAATAGTCTATAGTATATAGAATTTTAACTTTTACTTAATTAATTAATAGATACATTTAAAAATGTTATGACAAAGTGATTTCAAACTTAATACTTTTAGAATCTACCATAACTACAGACAAGGCCAATTATGCTATTCAAACTTAAATCGAAAACACATCAATCTCCAACCATACTGGTCTTAAAGCTTTATGTCCTCACTTAACTGACACTGGAAAACAATGCTGAAGGAATCATAACATGAGCGCCTACACTGCTACAATATGTCTCCGCCACTCACTGTTATTTCATGTTAGCACACTGTACTGTAGCTTTACACTGGACTCACCGTTTACCGCAGGTCCAGAACAGGGAAATATGAATGGCTTTCTGTCTGCAGAAATACCTCTCATAGATGCAAACAAATTGCTTGCATCTATGAGAGATTAAATACATTGTTTGCTTGGGGGGGGGGGGCATCACACATGATGCATCTGTTAGAGGAGATTTTCTGTCTGGTTTCATCCTCGATTTTGAAAAGTTTATACACTGCAGAGGGAATTACACAGAGTAAGTTGGCTATATTATATTCATATTTCTGCACAAGATTTTTTTAATGACAAAGTTGTAATTAGTGTATGTGATTAGCGTAAAGACTGATGATTGGATAATTCTGATAATATGGGAACCCATGCTGGTCTGTCCCATGTCATTATCTAATTTCATGATTATTAAACCACATGTGATCATTAGCTAGTCTGATTTATGGAAATAATAACTCTTAGTCCAGCCATGTTGTCATTTAATATTCATATTCAATTACAGATTCTAATTAGATTACTGAAAGTAATGTTAGTAGCTGGTCTTACTGATCATTTATTCTGGGAGTGATTTTTTAAAACAATCTTTAATGTAAATGAATGACTGAGTGACTGTGAATCTATGCAGTATGGTTTTGGCATGACTGGCTGTGTGAAACTGTTAGTGTGAATGTTTTTCTGTATATTCACCAATGTGTGCACAGAACAGCTGCCCCAGTCCTCAGACAGAGTACTATGTAGCTCCAGTCTGGGCTTGTCAGAACACCCTGTGCTACTCTGCACTGCCAGCACTTGAAGGTCTGCCAGGCTGGCCTCATCTGCTGCCCCTACACCTTGTTAGAGCCCAGAAGGAAGCGCAGCTGCATAATCAGCTGCTAATATTTCTAAAAATAACACATTAAGCTCAGGGGTCAGAAGTAGGAGGGCTTAAAATTGACAGGTAGACAGCATGCATAATCTATAAAGACATATTTTAGCGCTGGAATGTGGGAACTTTAAGCTTGAGGCTTTTTTTCATGAAGGTCACATATATCGCAGCCTTTTGGCTGCAATATAGTGGGCCTGAAAGTAATTTTAAATAGAATGTGAAAATATTGCAAAAAAAAATAGTCCATACCAGTTTCTCAGGGTCCAAACTGACTGTTCTAACATTTTTTTCTAAGCTAATTGTTTTAGCATCAAATTATAGTGTAGGGTTTTTAATGTAGATACACCACAGCTATCCAAATAACTCTGGGAACTTCACTGCAGCTGCTTGCAATAAATACTAACATAAGCACATGCCCACATGGTTTTGAATGAAAATTAATGGCACTACTAACATGCTAATATTCAACATTTTGGTAGAGTATTTGTGATTCCGAATGAGCACAAAAGTAACCCATCCCAATCATTGACTTTAGGTGTTCCACTTACTGCCATGGCCACAGGTGTATTACACCAAGCATCTAGGCATACAAACTGCTTCTACAAACATTTGTGAAAAATGGTTCGCTCTCAGGAGCTCGGTGAATTCCAATGTGGTACCATGATAGGATGCCACCTGTGCAACAAGTACAGTCGTGAAATTTCCTCACTACTAAATATTCCACAGTCAACTGTTAGTGATATTATAATAAAGTGGAAGTGATTGGGAATGACAGCAACTCAGCTATGACGTGGTAGGACATGTAAAATGGCAAAGCAGAATCAACGGATGCTGAGGCACATAGTGCACGAGGGGTCGACCAACTTCCTGCAGAGTCAATTGCTACAGACCTCAAGAACAGACCATGAACAGTACATAGAGAGCTTCATGGAATGGGTTTTCATGACTGGGCAGATGCATCCAATCCTTGTATCACCAAGTGTAATGCAAAGCATCAAATGTAGTGGTGTAAAGCATGCCACCACTGATTCTAGAGTAGTGGAGACATGTTATCTGGAGTGATGAATCACGTTTCTCCTTCTGGCAATAAGATGGACAAGTCTGGGTTTGGCGGTTGCCAGGAGAACAGTACTTGTCTGACTCCACTGTGCTAAGTGTAAAGTTTGGTGGAGGGGGGATTATGGTGTGGGTTTTCTTTTCCAGGAACTGGGCTCGGCCCCTTAGTTCCAGTGAAAGGAACTCTTAACGCTTCAGCATACCAAGACATTTGGGACAATTTCATGCTTCCAACTCTGTGGGAAATGTTTAGGGGATGGCATGAAGCAGGGTCCATAAAGATCTGGATGAGTGAGTTTGGTATAGAAGAACACGGAGTCCTGGCCTCAACCTGGTAGAACACCTTTAGGATGAATAAAAGGAAACTATGAGCCAGGCTTTCTTATCCAACATCAGTGTCTGACCTCACAAATGCAAGAATTCCCATAAACACACTCCTAAACCTTGTGGAAAGCCTTCCCAGAAGAGCTGAAGCTGTTATAGCTGCAAAGGGTGGGCTGACATCAAATTAAACCCCGTTGATGAATGAGATGTCACTCAAGATCGTATGCCTGTGACTTTTGGTAAAACACTGACATGCAGAATTAGAAGAAAATCTGGACATTGAGTTTTGCATGTGCAGTATGAAGCTGATGGGTATTTCAAAGATCTATCAAGAATTCAAACAACTTCAAACATATGCATTTTAATGGATATTGTGCATTTATGTTTAATAGTTGACACTTAAAGATAAATTACTCTGTTTTAAAACACCCATGCAGATTTTGCTGTCTCTAAAGAGTGATTGTTTTGTAGTGGGCTATCCTCCTCATCAATTACATGTTTTACTGTTCAAAGGCTTTGAGGAGCCTCATGAGTGGAGTAATTTAACCCAGAATCCTGATGAAAGCTAATGCTAATTGTTATGGTTCTCTCCATCATAAATATTCATTTGTCAACACAGTGACACACCACTTAGTGCTCTCTGCAGAGATTTACAGCTTTGAAGATAGTAGGATTTATTAGGAGCTGTATTTTACCAGTACATGAAATATTGAAAAGCACAATATATGTCCAGCTTTTTTTTTTTTAAAGTCTATTACTTCATCTAAGTTTGTGCTTTAACTTCAGTTCATAATCATACCCATGGATGGATGCTCTGCTGCTTCTACACATTAACTTTATATACATACCTCTCATTATTGCTTTGAAGGTTAAAATAATGGATAGTATTCTCAGAGTGTCTGAGACATTGTTTCTGGAAAGGCTCTTTGTACTGGCAACAAAAGCACTACTGGGTTTTGCAATTTCTTTCTTTCTCTCTCTCTCTCTTTTTGATCCTTTGAGCCCCATGAATGAAATGCCATTCTTCTCAATTTCACTGGGTTGACAGCAGAAGTCCCAGCAGCAGAAATTTTAAAACCTTCAATAAAAAACCAAAACTATGTGCAATGCTTGATACCACTAGGATGTAAGTTCGAAGATCTATTTGCGAGATTTCAGTAAACTGATCTTTTATGCTCACATTGCTTAGACTTTGCACATGGCAGAATGCATTTTGATAAACTCGTCATATTTTCACGGGCTTCTTTGGCATCGCACGTCATGCAATACCTGTCACAGAGGTGTGCAGTTAAAGTGTTAATCCTGCAAGATTAAAATGGAACTCTTACTTGGGCTTGAAGTAGGACTGCTGTTGTAAAATAGGTTTCTGCTGAAAAAGTTTAAGTTGGAGAAATCTGATAGAGTCTATTATTATTTATAGCACATATGAAAACAAAATCTGGCTTGCGCTGTAGCAGGTGTGCTGCTATTGTTTCTGCTTTAATTACTGTCTTCCAAACATGGAGGGATGCTTGTGTTTGTTTTTTGGTGCCAGTCAAATCTGTTGTTCAGAAACCTGCATTTATCATTTTGACTATATCTCAATTATGTGCCTTGATTCTCAAGAGAGACGGAGATGCCCGGGACTTGATATGATTAGAGGATATTTCATTTAAGCCAATTTTGATTTACAGCTTACCTTACAGTGTTGGCAAAATTAAAATTTTAGTTTGAAAAAGTTTTTTTTCTCGGTGTCACATAATACAAATGAACTTAAGTTTTTTTATTTTTTTATTTAACCATTCACTGCCTTTATGAATATAGATATAAACACCTCCAAATACGTCCATTCTTGCGCTATTTTACACCCTACACTAAATTTGTGTCTCTCAACAGGAAACAGGCTCCATTAGAGCAATTTCAACCCAGACTTTGATTCTGCAAAGCACAGACCGGATGTCACAATTTTTCCAATGTCCATTTTTCATGTTAGATGTAACACGCAACTGTACTAAATAAGTAATTACGTTACATTTACAATTATGTCATTACTTGCGTTACAGGATAAGGGTTTGTGTGGTGCGTGGAACTGGTTCATATTAACTGATTGTATTTCAGGTCATTTAACAGGGTAACACAAAATTAATATAACTAGTAGTGTGACAAATGACTTTCTCTTCGAGTAATTAAGTAACATACTGCATTACTTTTAATGTGTAATACATTACTTATTTTTGAGTAATGACTGCAATGCTGTTTACCACTACAGGGGTCCCAGATTCCTGCAAGAAGAGACCTGGGTAGCAGGATCGTATGCCCATTGAGGGATACAGGCAACGGGCATTATGCCAACTTACAGACTGAGCCTCCAAGCTGGCAACATTGATAAATGAAATAAATTTGCAATAACCATGTCGCCATGCATCTGCAAGAACTGTTTCTGTTGTTTTGCTCACTCTGAAAAAGCATTGCTTCTTAGTCAGGCTTGTTTTTCTGAACAAATTCAACAAGAAAGATTTAAAGTAAAGTTGATAATAGGCTGCTTTCCCCAGAAAAACAACAACTGCAAATGACTTGTAGTCACACAAAGACAAAGAGAACTAGTTCTGTCAGTGTGGCTTTAATGGTACAGCACAAGCAAAAGTAGTGCAAAGGTGGTGCTGTATGTTGTGCATAGATTAGAAGTTGTTAAAAAAACTGGGCCTGCAATTCTCATGATCAAAAAAAAAAAGAAAAGAAATGTGCAAATTATTTTCCCTAGTTACACTGCTTCAAAAAGTTAAGGGAACATTCGATCATCACAGTATAACAAAGTCAGTTAAACTTCAGGAATACCAATCTGTCAGTTAGGACGCATACTCTGTCGTCATCTGCTTTGGTGCAAATAAAAGTGGCAACGGGTGCACAGGAAAGGCAACAACAAGGCAACACCCCCAAAACATAATGATTTTGCACATGTAGGCCACAGACCATTGCCTATGCATTGCTTATGCCTACGGTGTATGTGCAATAGCTATTAAATGACTTTGCTAAATGTTTTATTATTATTATTTTTTTTTGCCTATCATTTTATGATTACATATTTTTAATAGAATTTGCATTACCCTCATCTTGAAATCACACCTCTTGCCGAGTCTGTTTTCGGACCTGCGAAGCCCGTTACTGTTAAGTAGTCAAACCTTTAATTTCCTGGGGGTGAAATTCCCCCAGGTGGCGCTGTCATTATTAAATTATGTGTCTCCATTTACCCCTCCATATTTTTGCCAACAGACAGTTTGATCAGAAACATCCATGAGTAGCCCACTGGTGGTCATTTTGTACTGTGTACCAGTCCTGCTGCTGTTGATGCCTTCTCTTGCCCCTTTCCAGACACTTTCAAAAAGCAAAATTAGAGAAAAATAAGTGAGGAAGAATAAGAAGAGAGCAACTCTTTGTGGCCACCACCTGCAAAACCTGGAAGGGTGTGTGGGCGTGTGGGCGTGTGGGTGTGTGTGTGTGGGGGGGGGGTCTTGTTGTTACCTCTCCAGAGCACCTGCTGTCACTTTTCATATGCACCAGAGCAGGTGAAACGATTTATGCGTCCTAACTGGTATAGATTGATATCTCTGAAGTTAAACTGACTTTGTGTTATTCTGTGATGGTCTAATGCTCCCTTAATTTTTCTTTTGAGCATTGTATGAGAAAGAAACTTTTAAATATTCAGAAATATCTACTCTAAAATGCTTCGTTTACAATCATTAGGGTATTCAAAAGGTAACTTAAACAATTAAGACCTAGTTAAAGTTGACTGGCTAACAAATTAATCAACTAATCATCTCTGCCCTAGTAGGACAGCACAATGCGGGCACTACTACACACTACTAGGCGCAGACGGCTGTATTTGCTTTTTGTTTTCTTCTTGCACTTCAGCTATAACAGTATGTTTGGTGAGAGACTCCTGAGTTATCAGTGGAGCAGTACATTCAGCTTGGACTGATTGCTTTTCTGCTTTGAAGCTTAAACAATTAAACATCATTTTATTAATTTACAGCTAAGAAATAACTTGGGTGTGCTTACATTTCACTGAGAGATGGTGAGATTCACAGCGGGACCATTGGCATTGTAAATTCCAGCAGCATAACGGACTATTTATGAATCCATCAAACAAACATAGGTATTAAATGCTGATCATGATCATTGTAGATTAAGATCTAAAGTCATCATTTTTACCATGTTTATTATGTTATGTTCTATCTAGGCTAACCTCTGACATCCATGTAGTGTAATAGATATGCATGCATAATTTTCACTGCTGTTCACTGCGAAGATACATCAGTGCCAGCATCAACAAATCCTTCAACAGATGAATCAATATTGAAAGTATTCATCTGTTGCAGGCAGATTTTTTTTTTTCTTACAGTAAAACCAGTGGATTCATTAAATGTTCTGAAACTGGCTGCAGTCAAGAAGAACCAAGCTGCTGTTCACTGTTTGAAATGATTTAACTGTGTGGGACAAAACCAGACACACCCGAAAGAAACATATTTACATTTCGTACACTAAATATTTTTATTTCATCAAGAATATAATTTGCATTTTTTTTAAGCCTATCCAAGTACTAGGTATGCACCAGTACAACATTTGTATTGGATATTGGACAGGTACTGATTGAAAAAACTAAACTGGGCATCAGGGCAGCGGGCCTACAGTATCAGTTACTGTGCTATACTTTAGCAGCTGTGTACCATTTTCCATAAGGAGTGGTAGCTTAGCACAGAGGAAACTAACAGGAAAGGTTTAAAAGTGTGGCGGTGCTTCACAGTTCATATTCTAACAAGATCTATTTGTTTGCTTACAGTACTTTGTGTATTCGATTTAAGGCGAGTGGAAAGCTCTCTCTTTCTATCTCTCGCTCTGGATATTAGATTTAGCACTCGCTGTGAAGCTTTTACTACATGTTTGGTAGCGTAACATGTTTTTGTCAGCTAGACTTCTTTTCACACAGTGAAACTGAGAAAGGGAGAAGTAAAACATGTGACTCCACATTAAAGTTGAGCTGAAAGGAAACAAGTACAAATAAATTAGGCAAAATAGACATTTTTTTTATTTCTAGTCATAGTTCTTGATCTTGTTTTTATGTATTATTTTATTATAAAAAGACAAATGTAATAAATGTATATGTTTGCATGTGATAAATTTTGTTACACAAAATTAGGAAAAGATAAGAAAAGAAAGTTACACTTTATGATTAGAAATGTGAAGCAGAAACTTTACATTTAAAAGTGTGTAGTACAGCTTATTTTTTAACACTGGTATTGGATCAGTACAATATCAACAGATACGCAAAAACAGGGTGTGCTTATCAATATCAGAACAGAAAAAGTTGGATTAGTTGAATCCCCTCCATCCACCCCATTGTCCTTCCTACAGAGATTTTGAGGCTCTATGCTACCTCCTTTGCTACTGTCATAGCTGCCATGGTGACTGCAGAGTGCTGTCAGAATTAAATATGTGAAATGTAAGGGTTGTAACAAGCTGTTTGTGGGTTTTATCATTACCAACAAACACAAAAAAGAAAGAAAAAAAAGTCAATTAAACCAGGCAGTAATTTAAAGAAAATGCCCCACTGTACACTTTCTAAAAGCAGACGGTAATTCTCAGACTTCGACAACCATCACTAGCAGGTTTGCACTGTTAGTGTCCACGCTAAATGCAGCTGAAGTCCTCAGTATGTTTAAAACATGTGTCTCATTTAGATAGACAGGTAGCCAGCTGGCTGACTCTATCAAAACAAAATGTTCTACTCACAAACAAGGTTTTTAACTTTAAGCATTTTCTCAGGAGATTTAATTATTGATCCAAACCAGCACAAGTATTTGTGACTAACCACATTAGAAATGTATTGGCACAGGAGGTCTTCACTGCTACTGCATACACTTGCAATGACCCATCCTGTTCCACCACTTTGTTGTAAGGATTCTGTTGCTGTTTAATATTATTTCTTTGAAGTTTGCTGTATTTTATATCTTATTACAAGAACAATAACATCAATCATGTTGGATTCAAAGATGCAGTTTCCCCACAGACGCAAGCCATTGCTTTTTATCCCGAACAGACAAATGCTTTTATGTGTGCACCCTATATCTAAATAGAGGCTTTTATGCGGGTGCACAGACTGAACAATGTTAACCCTGAAGCTGCGTTTTGACTGTTGGGTTTTCTCTGTAATATTGTACAATACAAAGCACCCTGAGGTGACTGTTGTGATTTGGCGCTATATAAATAAAATTGAATTGAATTGAATTGTTTTAATCAATAACATCTTATCAACTGGATATCCAGAGAAAACATAAGCCAGGATCTAAGCAAGTAACGCCAAGTTATCGTCTCACACTCCCAAAATAAATTATTTACACAGATGGATCACAGCCCTAAATGTTCCTAGACACAAACCCGCCAGGGAGCATGACAGTTGGAGTGTACTTTAAACAGTCGTTAACCTGCCAGCCCCCCTAGTAAAAACTCTGTACCTCTTATGACTGCCTGAGCATTGGGCATGTAATTGTCCACTGAATTTACAGTCAGCAAAAGGGTGCGATGTGTCCTGCCTCCTGCAGTCTTCCCGTATGTGTTACTGTACATGTAAGAAATGCCAACTTGATTCTCCCAACACTGTCAAGGGCTCATATTTCCCTAACTGTTGAATTTTCCACCCTGTAGTCTACATTTTGTTAATGAGGGTGATTAATTAATTAATATTTTGTGTCTGTATGTCAGACAGACGTGGCTGTAACCCAGGAGGAAGCGGGGGTAACCTACTAATTGGAAGGTTGGTGGTTCGATCGCTGGCTGCTCCAGTCTGAATGCCAAAGTATCCTTGGGCAAGATACTGAACCCCAAAGTTGCTCTCCGCTGCAACCGTTGGAGTGTGAATGTGTGTGAGTGTTGGATAGAAAGCACTTAAGCTTTGAGAGAAGTGTATGAATGCGTGTGAATGGTTGAAAGAGACACGTTGTGTGAAGTGCTTTGAGTGCTCAACATAGAGTAGAAAAGCACTATATAAGAACCAGTCCATTTACTATTTACATGGAAAACAGAGACGTTTGTCAGCTTAACTTCATTTTGAAATACACAAATATGCACAAGCCTAATTATACATGGTCAGCCAAGAGCCTTCAATGGCACTCCAAGTTCATCAGTTTTTCATAGGAAGGCAAAAACATTATTGTTTACTCTGAATCAGAAAATAAAATTATTTTTGGTGGATATCAGCCCACGCTCACATTTTGCTAATTGCCCATGAAGTAATTTCCATAAATAATTGCTCCTGTTTATTACAGTGGCCCCATCTGCCGCACAGGAGTAATCAAACGAACACAGTGACTTTGAATAATGGCGTTTGCAGGCCTATACTGAAATACTCCGACGCAAAGCAAATGAAGTTCAATTCTGCAGCTCATTACACACCAATCATCTCAATGGGGTAACATTCACTTCAGCTTGGCCTCATACCAAACATCAATGTCATTTTAAGGCATTTTAGCAGCATTTTATGAGTAATATTAGTCCAGACTGAAATATTCAATAAATTATTTGATGAATGACAATATGAAATATAGTTTGAAATATAGTTTTGATATTCATAATCATCAGAAAATTACTTATTTTCCTCCTGTGTTATTTGCATCAAAATTTTCTCTTTATCTTGTTAAATATCAGATGATGGGTGAGTTTGACCAAAATTTTGACTGGCACAGTAATTATGCAACATTCTTCACATGTACAATGCAAGTGTACTACAAAATACATTTTTTCTCCATTGCTGAGAAGCTGAATATGTTCATAACTCCCCTCTACTTATTCCAAATCCTCTATCAAGAATAACCTGTTCTGGACAGTCTCAAAAATTATATTCAGCAGAGTCAATTAAGCAATTATATGCTCCATTTGACTGCTGACCATAATGTCCCCTACTGTTTTCTGCTTCAGTACTCACTGTGTCTCTCTAATCTTCATAGAGTGTTTGATTTAATATTGGGGAACTGGCAACTGACTGCCTGAAAGCTATAAAATTTTAAGTTAAGATAATGACTTATTTGAACTTCTTCTGATGGAACAAAACGTGTGAAAATGACTGAAGATTAAGAAAATCTTAAATGTCACTGAAATATGATTACATTTAAACTGTGAAAAGGTTTTAATTTGGCTTTCCATTCACAACAGGATCTGATTTTACCTTCAAATGAGCACAGAATAAAACATGATGGCAAAATGTAAATTCACATTAGAAGTGGTGTAGTGGTGAGTTCATGGGTGTCAACTGATTAGGTTCATTAGTAAAAAGCTTGACTTTTTAGCTTATAATTGTGACTGCAAGTGTTGCATGTAAGCTACCATTTGTGTTGAGCTTCCGTGGTATGGCAATTGATTCCCTCTGGTAATATCTGCATTTTTTTTCATTGTAGATTACATAAATTATGCTGTTTTGATTCCCACATATTTGATTACAGGTATTAAGGAATGCTTGGGAAATACATGCTTGACTTCATGAGTTTCTCCCTGCCAGTCTTAATTCTTAATAGCATAGATTCAACAAGGTGCTGGAAACATTGCTCAGGGATTTGGTCCATATTGACATGATAGCACCACACAGTTGCTGCAGATCTGTCAAACGCACATCCAACATGCAAACCTTCTATTCCACCACATCCCAAAGGCGACCTATTGGGTTATGATCTGGTGACCGTGGAGGCCATCTGAATACAGTGAACTCATTGTCATGGTTAAGAAACCAGTTTGAAATAATTTGAGCATTGTGAGATAACACATTAACAACTAAAAAACAACAACACACTAACAACTCAAAGCATTCTCCTCTGATGTCTGGCATCAACAAGGCACTTTCACCCCTAGAAAACTGCCGCTCACTGGATGTTTTCTTTTTTGGACCATTGTCTGTAAATCCTTGAAAGGGTTGTGTGGAAAATTCCCAGCAGTTTCTGAAATACTCATACCAGCCCATCTTGTACCAACAACATTACCACATTCACAGTCACTTAATTCACCTTTATTCCCCATTCTGATGCTCAGTTTGAACTTCAACAGGTCACCCTGACCATGTCTACATGCCTAAATGCATTGGGCCACTGCCATGTGACTGGCCTAGATAACTTAAAAAACATGTGTACCTAATGAAATGGAGTCTATGTTATACAGCAAAATAACAAAAGTGACCAATGCTTATGAATATATGCTTTCTCGATCAGGCCGTCTTGATTTTTGTGGTATCATCTGGTTTGTAGTCCTGGAAATATCACCACAAACATTAAAGTATGCATAATTTTGTTGCTGACAGGGTCTCTTGAGTCTCATGACTTGACATTGTTATTTGCCTAATGGAGTCTAGGACACATGATGTGAGCTTTTCATTTTTGATGAGAAGTTGCTTTAGGCAGAAATATGTTTAATTATATCTTGATAAAGAAAGTGTTGGATTGCCATTTTTAGATTATCTTGAAGTGTGTGCATACATTGACAACTGACACAAATGTGTCACTTTCAACCTATAAAGCATGTTCTCAGTCTATTTTAAATGCAACTGGATTTTTTTTTTTTTGTTTGCTAAAATTCTATTTTAGCTCTTTGCCTTACTTAAGACTAACAATAAAATGTGTGTTGTGACCACAGACACAGACTCACAAGCAAGTGGGCGTGGACTGATTCTTACAGTCAGTCCTGTGTGAACACAGGTATTAGCACTTCAGTCAGCTGAAAGACAAAAAAGTATTTTGTTAAGTTTAAAGTTAATGTTCTTGATGACATTGTTTTCGTCTTGGCTGTTGCAGATTGATGGCAGATTTAACCCTGAATTATCAATCACATAGGACACTGTGGTGACTGCCGGGAGAGTATTACCAGGAAGGAAAAGTAAGGTGAAGACAAGACTCCTTTATCACAATAATGATAGAGACCTTACTTAAAAAACTTTTTTAAAGAGCAATGAAAAATTGAGCCTGACCCTTGATGCAATCATCCCAGAGTGTGTTTATCCTCACCACAGGGCTCAGTGTTTACTCCACCCCACCCCCGGTCTTATTAAGGATGAAATGACGATTAATTGTGCCATGAAAACATTACAGAATCCAGAGCAGGTAGACTGGGCTTCCTGCTCCTCTCTATCAACATGACAGTTTGAAAGTGCTTTGTGAGTGATAAGGAAAGGGCAGGCAGTCATCCTCTCTGTGGTGAATATGAGCTGGTATCATCGGGATAAATACACAGTATCCTTCATAGCCTACAGTACAGTCCTGCTAAAAATATTCTATAATAATAAATTGTCTGACAGCCGGTGCTCATACCAATGTGTTCTCTGTTCATTTTTTATTTTTGTTGCCCCCCCCCCTTTGTATCAAAGAGACCAAAAAAAAAAAAAAAAATCCTCATTCTACAATGCATTCTACAAGGCAGCATCATTGTTTTACAGGCTTTCAGTTCTTTATCAATCATCAGGGAGCCCAATTGTTGTAATACAACATCAGCCAATGCCAAGAGCAAAAATCATGTTTTTTTTGGGGGGGGGGGGTTGCCACTATGATGGCAGTCAAAAAGGACAATCTTCTAAGGAGCATTAGTTCTGTCTTTGATTAATGACTGTAAACAACAACTTACCTAACAGTCAGCTGGCTCAGATACAGAAGAAAAATTCATTCTAACTCATTTACCACTGATTTACTCTTTCCTGCTACTCACCAGGTACATGTCAACCCTTTCACAGAATCCACATTTTTCTTGCATTTTTCAAATTTCTTTCACTTTTCCCTGAATCTTAAAGCCCCGTATACCCTTCTCGTTTGGTCCAGACTTTAGAACACATGAGTTCAATTCAAAATGACAGTTCACAAATTATCTCCAGACTGTGGTCCAGACCAAACAGTCAAACCTTGGTCAAATGAAAAGAGGCAGTGCAGGTCAAGAAATAACATGAATCACAGTTTGGTTTTCTGCTGATGTAAAAATATTTTCTTGGGTGGTTTGAACCTTTCAACCAACAGGAAGACAGAGCAGGCTACCATCAGAACCAAAAAGAAAAAGCAGCTGCAGTTTTAAAGGTCTGAAATATGGTTCATACAGTACAAGTGCAGTGACCAAGGTATTTTTTGGAGAGGGGATAGAAAAGATATGATGGGATGTGAGAGCAGCTGAGTATTGTGTTTGAAGTTGGTGCTGTTGGGAGCAGTGTCATAGCACTACTATTCTCACAATTTTATTCAGTTAATTTTTAATACGTTTAGTCAAACAATGAATGAAATTTCAAATACATACCATCGACAGACAAACAGATGTCAAGTGTACTGAGGTATTGCCCACATACTGTAGGTGATGACAACAGGACACTGGTATGTCATGCACAGTAAAGCTCTTTAGTGCACTTGCATCAGTAAGTATGAGACAAAAGCTGGCTGGATCAAATGTGTACAGTATAACAATAAAAAGGAACTTAGTTCTATACTCAAAATGTTACCTCATGTAATCTCACTCATGTCACAGAGGAAATCCCTTCTATCTTCTTTGATCCTTGCTTTTCAGAATTATTTTTTATGATAGCGGATTTAGATGCTTGTTGTTGTTAATGGCTCTGAAATATATCATTTTCTTATGTAATTAATTATTCATGCTATACCACATCCAAAAAGAGAGCCCACTGTCATCAAATTGCTTTTGTTGTCTGATAAACCCAAAAGATTCTGTTTCCTGTCATTTAAAATGAGGAAAGGCAGAACATTTGGGTGGACTTTGCACACTATTTTGCCCTCATTCTTCTTTTTTTCAAGAATGGCTTTAATATTCCTGGCCTCACTTGGGTTTACATTTTTTTTTCTATTTTCATCTGTGTAGGTTATTTATTTATTTATTTATTTTTAATACAAAATCAACTTTTGATTATTTATTTTTTGTTTGATGTGGCGTAAACAAACTCAAAAGGTCAATACTGCAATTACAGCACTAGCTGGCAATTTGTAATCAGGAGAGCTTTTCCTGAATAAGTATCTAGGTCACAAAAAGACTTGTCATCGCCGTACATGCTGGAGAAGTCAAATCAAAAACACTGAGCTATACACAGGTAATTTGTAATCAGGTGCTCATTAAAAAGTATTCATTTCCAAAGGATATGAGACTTCTGTGAACAAATTAAGCTGAGGGACAGAGACTCAAGAGCTGAGATGGATGCTGCCATTTTATTATTTTCTCCATCTTTTTTTGATAGTCTTCCATTACTTCTCTTGTTCTTCTTCTATTTGTATCTCCATTTATCTCCCATATGATTCTCGGTTTGTTTTTTCTTTTAACTGGTGGGTTTCCCCCCTTTGTGCCATCGATGAGAGGCACAGTAAATAGATATTATGGATGAAATTAATGGATATTTCAATGAGATTTTTCAAACATTCAAAGATTATTAGTAAACAAAACATAAAAAGCATAAAATATAGTTTTTCTTCAGACATTAGCAGCTTTTCCACTCACTTTCAGTTCAGTCCTTGTACCTGATCATTTTCAAAGGAATGTTTTTTTTTTGTGTGTGTGTTTTTTTGGGGGTTTTTTTGGGGTTTTTTTGGGGGGGGGGTGCTTGTTCGTTAGGCCACTCACCTATGGATTATTTCAAATTTGCACCTTCAGGGCGCCTAACTCATGGAGTGAACTATTTTGACAGGCATGAAATTGTATTTTTCTGCCAACAAGGTGATTCCCAAAGAGCTATTAGTTGAAAACTTGGCAAATCTTGGCATAGTGTGTAGTGAACCCCTAAAAAAAATAAAAGTGGCAGGCCAAAAATACTATTTACAGTAGATGAACAGTATCTGAAATCAAGTTCTACGAAAGAGGAAAAAAGCAAAGACCTGACACAGGCCTTCAGTTGATCCATCTACTGCTTGCCAAAGACTCATCAAAAATGTTCTCACTGGATGTGTGGCTGTCAAGAAGTCCTTCTTAAGGAAGAGAAAAAGAGAGAATAGGCTGAGGCATGCCACGTTACACAGGAACTGGATCCAAATTTTATTTTTTTTGGAAGAGTATCAAAAGCAGATTTTGATCCACCGTGCGATACCATCTGGAAAGTGTCTGATTGGCAACAACTTCATTTTTCAGCTTGATAATGATCCCAGGCACACTGCCAAAGAAGTAAAAGCATACCTGGATAGAACAACACAAAGTGGAACACTATCAGTCATGGATTGGCCTCCCCAGAGCCCAGACCTCAACATTATTGAAGCAGTGTGAGATTGTTTTGGCAGAGAATGAAACCAAAGGTAGCCAACATCCAAAGAAGATCTTTGAATGTCCTTCAAGAAGCCTGGAGATTCATGAAGACCACATAAAAAAACAAACAAAACAACAACAACATTACAATTTAGTCCCATTTCAAAAGACAACATGTGGGCACATTAGAAATGTGGCTGAAAAGACACAAATAAAATCTATTTGTAAAATGTTCAGAAAGTGTCAAAAATGGGCCAAAAAAATTATGTCTAGGAAGTTGCAGTTTGTGTCCCATTTGGAAGTTGTGCATTTTGTGCTGTGGTTCACTTTGTTTTAACTCACTTTTTACTTTTGCTTTCTCACACTCCTTAGGTTTAGGCACTGAAAGCATGATAAGAGACAGAAATCTTCTTTGTTAGGACTGAAACAGACTAGTTAAAGTGTTATTTAATAGATAACACTTTAGTGTATGTTTCAGTCAAGTATCAATCTAACCCCACATCAATATGTGAGAAGTTGGAAATAAGACCCATCTCACCATTGCCATGATCTCGTATTTCACGCACAGTGAAGGACAATTTTTCATATTGGGCTTCAGCACATGCAGAAGATCAGTGTTTGTTTAAAGGAGCTACAAAAGTCAATCCTGTGGTCACACTTCTTTGAAAGGCAAAGAACCATTTTGAGCCTGATTGCCATTAAAATGCAACCAGCAGCACGTTTTCTAGTGTAATCAGCAGTGTAAACTCTCATAACATTTGAATATGCTCCTTTGCTGGTTAATGCTTCAGACTTTGGATCATGACTTCCAAACACAGATCACTAAAAATGTGCTATCATTTCACTTACGATAGAAATGGAATAAATGTTCAGTTTATGAGTATAGAAGCAATTTAAGTTATTTAGTGAGGAAAAGTCCCTGGGTTTGATTTTTGTAGGAGAAAATATATTATGGTTTTCGCAGTCCTCTATGATAGAAAAGTTGTGGTCTGTGGTTTTATTTAAGTATCTTATGGCATTTTAAATTTTAAACAGTGACTGGCTCATTCAACAAAACAGATTAAGCAACAAACATTGATACAGACCTTGCTTATTTTACAGCTGTGGCTTTGGTTATTACTGTGTTGCTATGTCAGATTTTAAAATATTGCACATTGGCAGAATTTCCAACTTTCAGCTTGTCAGTTTTGATGAAGTTCACTCTTCTGTTTTTGCTAATAAAAACAACTTGTCTGCTTTTCTAAGTAACTGCTGTTTCATCTGGTCTATGACAGAAGTGCAGGAGCTGCACTTCAGCAGCAAATGATCGGGAAGCAGCAGATGAACTGCCAGCTTCTATTAGCAGCCCACGTCACCAGGTATTTACAGTGTCACTCAGAATTTAGAGCATGCACGGTCAGCAGGAACATCTCAACAGGAGACAGCTTGTTGGATTTTAAAAATGCACTCCTTCCAATTAAGAGGCATATTAAGATTGTGTGATTGAGTACACTATGACTAATGCCCTGACATTAGTTTGAGCCAGTGTGCAGGAGTTAGTCATCATTTTGACTGCTCATCTTAGAAACTTCCACCTTTCTTTATACTGGCATGGAATACAATCACATGCAACGTAATTTCTCAAGCTGAAACTAACTTTTTTTTTTGCAATTATTCTAATACTATTTTAGTCTATCTCTATATATCTATAAAAATAGTGTAAAATGTAAAGTTCCCGGAGCTTAGCATGACACCTTCAGACTCAAATTACAAAAATATAAATTAAAGAATAAGAAAAAGAATTTCAAAAGCTGAAACCAGTCAACGTTTCACATTTTTTGCTGATAAAATACACGGGCGCCTGATCAGTTAATAGGGTAATCTTAATGATGACGTTATCATGTTGGTGCTGCAGCAAATAATTACTTTCGCTATCAATTAATCTGCATACTGATGGAAAATGGCTATAATGAATTCAGAGGGCATGGAGGCTGCCTTCAAAGGTCTACTTTTAACTTGAAGTACTGCAGCTCTAATAATGCGCCACTGGTCCCTTACTCAAGTACCCTTTTAATTCAGGCAAATTCAGTTACAAGGTAACAATAAGATGAGCAGCAGTGCTTGTCAGCAGTGGGACAGAAATACTCCCTTTTAACAGTAGTGGTGAATAAACAAGTGAGGATGAAAAGACGAGAGCAGAAAAGAAGTGTTTGGTGCATCATGGGGAGTCTCCCAGCAGACTGAGCCTATTGCAGGATATCTGAGGGATGGCTCAGGGTCAACTGATCCAGCCCTAACTATAAAAAGGAAGTTTTAAGACTACTCTTAAAAGTAGAGAGAGTGCTGGTCTCCTAGACCCAAACTGAGAGCTGGTTCCACATGAGAGGGGCCAGATAGCAGAAGGATCTGACACCTATTCTTTTAGAAAATCTAAGAACCACAAGCAAACCAGCAGTCTGAGAGCGAAGTGCTCTATAACAATAATATGGTACTATGAAATCTTTAAGATATGATGGGGCCTGATTATTCAAGATGTTAAGTGTGAGAGGAAGGATTTTAAGTTCAATTGTAGATTTAACAGGGAACCAGTGAAGAGAATATGGGAGAAATGTGGTCTCTCTTTCTGGTCCCTATCAGTGCTCTTGGTTTGGATCTCCTGAAAGCGTTTCAAATAGCTTTTTTAACAGCCTGATAACAATGAATTACAATAGTCCAGTCTACAAGCAACAAATGCACTGACTAACTTTTCAGCGTCATTCGGAAACAGGATGTTTCTAATTTTTACAATACTGGTGAGATAAAAGAAAGCAGTCCTACATATTTGCTTAATCTGCACATCGAAGGACATTTCCTGGTCAAAAAATAACCCCAAGATCTCTCAGTGTTACTAGAGGGCAAGGAAATGCCATTTTTAACCAACCACAATAGCCTCAGGTTTGTTCAAATTTAGGAGAAGAAATTGTGGTCATTCAAGTATTTATGTCTTTAAGACATGCCTGTATATGTTATAATATAGTTTATGATTTGTGTCAACCAAAGAAAAATAAAGAAACACTTTGAAAACACATCAGATCTCAACAGGGGAAAAAAATCATGCTGGATATCTATACTGATATGGACTGGATAATGTGTTAGAAATGAAAGGATGTCACATCACTTGATGGAAATGAAAACAATCAACCTATAGAGGGCTGAATTCAAAGACACCCCGAAAATCAAAATGAAAAAAATAATGCAGCAGGCTAATCCATTTTGCTGAAATTTCAGTGCAGCAACTCGGAATGGTACTCACATGCTTGTATGTATGCCTGACAACATGCAAAATGGGGCATGCTCCTAATGCAATGTTTCTTAAACTGTGACCTGGGAGAAAAGTCATGCAGCAAATGTTGAACATCTGTCATCTGTCAATGTGGGGCAAGACAGAAAAAGATTGAGAACCACTGTCCTAATGAGACAATGGATGGCGTCCTGGGGGATCTCCTCCCACATCTGGACCAGGGAATCACTGAGCTCCTGGACAGTCTGAGGTGCAACCTAGCAGCGTTGGATGGACTGAAATATGATGTCCCAGAGGTGTTCTATTGGATTTAGGTCAGGCAGCTGTGGGGGTCAGTCAGTGGTATCAGTACCTTCATCCAGGAACTGCCTGCATACTCTTTCCACATAAGGCAAGGCACTGTCATGCACCAGAAAGAACCCAGGACCCACTGCACCAGCACACGTCTGACAGCTGGTTTAAGGATTTCATTCTGATACGCAGTGGCAGTCAGGGTGCCGTTGCCTAGCCTTTAGAGGTCTACACGTCTTTCCATGGATATGCCTCCCCAGACAATCACTGACCCACCACCAAACCGTTCATATTGAACAATGTTACAGGCAGCATAATGTTCTCCACAGCTTCTCCAGACCCTTTCATGTTTGCCACATGGGCTCAGGGTGAACTTGCTCTCATCTGTGAAAAGCACATGGTGCCAGTAGTGAACCTGCCAATTCTTGTATTCTATGGCAATTACCAGTCAGGCTCCATGGTGCCAGGCAGTGAGTACAGGGGCTAATCGAGAAAAGTGGGCCCTCAGGCCGCCCTCATGAAGTCGATTTCTGATTGTTTGGTCAGAGGCATTCACAGCAGAGGCCTGCTGAAGATCATTTTGGAGGGTGCTGGCAGTGCTCATCCTGTTCCTCCTTGCACAAAGGACCAGATACCAGACCTGCTGATCGGTTCTCCTCCATGCTCTTGAGACTGCTGGGACACACAGCAAACCTGTATTTATGGTACGTACCTGTGCAGCCTCTGTAGCAGCTAGGTATAGCCTCATGTTACCAAAAGCATGACTGACCCTAGCCAAATGCAAAATGTGAAAAACAGTCAGAAAAGATGAAGAGGGAAAAAATGTCAGTGGCCTCCACCTGTAAAACCATTCATGTTTTACAGCTTTATCTGTCCATGAATCCAGATGACACACGTCAGTTAAACTACAGGAATGTCTTAAAGGCTTGGATGACCTCTAAATTCCTGCTTCTAAATTCAGATAAAACTCAAGTTATTGGACTTGGCCCTACAAACCTTGGAAACATGGTGTCTAACCAGATATTTACTCTGGATGGCATTACCTTGGCCTCCAGTAACACTGTGGGAAATCTTGTTTTTTTGGGGGGTTTTATTGACCAGGATATGTCCTTTGGTGCACATATTAAGCAAATATGTAGCACTGCTCTGTTGACTGCTTTCTAAAATTAGAAATATCCTGTCTCGCATTCCTTTAATACCAATAGTGTGTTCTAAAATGTGTAGTAAGATCAAAAGTATCAAATGCTGCACTGAGGTATAGCAATACAATCAGAGAGCTGAATCTGCTGTCACAGACCATAACAAGATCATTAGTAACCTTCACTAGTGCTGTTTCTGTGCTACGATTAACTCTAAGACCTGATTGAAACTCTTCAAGTAAACCATTCCTCAGCAGATCTCATAGCTGTCTCACAAGTGCTGTTTTGAGAATTTTTGAAATAAAAGGGAAGGTTGAAAATTGGTCTATATGCCCTCTGGCTATCAGAACCATTTTTATCATGTCTGAAAAGAAAAAAGAACATGATCAATATGAGCTTTTCAAAGCATTCCAGGTCATAATAAAATGCTGTTGGTGGACCCATTTTTTAAAAAGTCTGGCTTGCTGCATCATCCTGACTTAGTAATGAAGCACATCTCCCAGAAGAACTTCCTACCGTCCACAGAGAGAGATAAGTCATAGGTTTATTTCATATCTCACACAACCGCCGGACTCATCTGACCTGGAAATCGATTGAGGTCTTCCACACCATTAAGGTCGTCACAGTCCTTTGAGTTCTGTTTTGAGGAACAAGGCAGAGTTTCAAGAGAACAGAGTGACGACACAAGTAAGTGGAGATGAGTAATACGGATGAAATCAATATCATGTTATTAATAAAAGTGAAAGTAGAGACTACCAGTCTTCCACAATAGTAAAGTGGATGTTGCACTATAGAACTTCTTACTTTACTACAATCTTAAATTTGATAGAATCTATTAATCTATAGAATTGATTATAATGTTAACCATTATTAATATAATCTCTTTTCTTGTGAAACACACATTTCAAACATGTAATTCCCATGTAATCATGGGAATTGCCTTGTTCTTTCTCAGCATCTGTGAAGCTGAAGTTTTGTGCAAAAACTTTAGCGAATTTATTCGTTCAGTTGTTCCAGGTGATAAATATTTTCTTCTCTCTTCACACAAACAGACTGCTCCCTCTTCCAGGAAAGTTTCATACATCAGTACACACGTTATGTGTGCGCACATGCATGCAAACAAAATCACACATGGGATAGCTCCACCTTAAGAGACAAAAAAGTTTTCCAGGTAAACATCTTAGATATGGAAAGAAATATATTGTTGCCAGAGTTGTCTGTAGAGCTCATTGGCAGGTTGTCTCCATCATGTGCAGCTTCAAAGGCTACTCTCAGTCTTCCATACAAATTCAGGCAACAAAATCAGTGCATGTGTACGGGGCCTCTATTGGCAGAAAAGAGCATCTGAAGTTTCCTAGCATGAATACATTAATATGAAATGGACTTTTCAAACAAAAGAAAACTTTCTTTCCTGTCCCTGATCAAGGTTGATCCCTGTGTTATCATTCATGTGTGCATATTTCAGTAGCAGTAGTGTACATGTTTGTGATTTTTGACATGTGCCAATTTGATCACGTGATTTTTGACTAACCCTTAGATCCACATTAAAAAAGATAACGGCACTGACGAAAGTCTAAAGCAGATGCCACGAATTGATCGAGAATACCTTGAACCTAATGTGTGTACATGCAATCAACAACAAAAGATAACTTTTGACCATCTAAATTTAAAATCACAATCTTCAAACACAAACCTCTATTTAGATCAAGCTGTCATTTTTAAAGTAATAGCACAGAGCCATAAATGTAATCAAAGAACTCAAAGCACACCTAAAGTCAGTCAGAGCATCAGCTGTGTTATTTTAGAGGAACACAGGATATGATGGCTGTGAAGTTTTTCAAAATTCACCTTGTTTAAAAAAGGTCAAAATTACCATAAACCTACTTGGAATCTGGAAGAGCAAAATAATGCATCTATTATCTGCATTTTTGTACACTGCTACTGCCTTCTGATCTCAGAGTATTAAAGATAAATCTAGAGTTGAAGAAGTTGAAGTTGAAGAAACTTAAAGGACTGAAAACACATAAAGCCTCGTGTATATTTAGTTCTCTTGTAAAATAAACTTTATTGCACTAGAATTAGTTAATTTCATTCAGCTGACTTCTAATATTTCAACCAAGTGTGTCTGACTAAGGTCAGTATCATGATGTTAGTGGTGTCAAGGGGTTAATGTGAGCAATGTAAGACTGGGGAGAATGTTACACATGCATGTATGCTTTTTTTGGCTGTGCTGTTATTCACAAGGAGTCGCTACAGCAGATGGCTCCGCATATTTTGATTTGGCACTGGTTTTTATGCTGGATGCTCCTTCTGATGCAAGCCTATCAAAGGATTCATATTTCCTCCCAGTCCTGAACCAGGGATCTTTTGCACATTGAGCACTACACTGTAGTCTACTACGCTCCAGAAGAGGTGAAGGGGGTAAAAGTCAACAACAAATTGATAGCCATTTATCTGGTGTATCACTTGTCCATCATTGTCTGTGACGATGTTTACAGCTCAGTTACTCAGGGTTGCGCGGTTTTTTTTTTTTACATTTATGTGACACCATGGGTGCAGTGGATTGCTGTGGGGCTGCAATAATTCATCGAGTAACTTGATTATAAAAAGTTATAATCCTCGACACAAATTTGTTGCTTTGATGCTTTGTTTGAACGCTGCAGTGCTCAGGTGGCTCCATGTAAGCGGAGCTTTTCACTCACATTAGCTAAATTAAAGTTCTCCGTCGCTGAGATGGAAACCTGTTTGGAAAAAAACAAACCTTTAACACAGAGTGGATCATCGCTGACACTTTTTTGTGGTTGTGTTTGTGTGTGCTGTGCTGTCTGTGTTGAAAATTTCAACTGTTAGCTACCAGAACGGATCGCTATCACCACAGTTTGCTAGTTTGCGCCGCCATCAGCACTAGCAATCATTTGGTAACAACGGAAAACTCCGTTCGGTATAGATGGTGAGTTCAGGTGGAGCGACAGGAAATGTTTTTCTAGCATGCAAAGCAGCAAAACTTTTTCCTGTAACCACCATTAAATCTTTACAGAGAAACAGCTGGAGGTCCTTCATCAAACCACCTGATCAACAAGTGTCAGCATGAAGAAAAGAACTTTGTAGCTGCTCCATCCACCGCTGTTTGTTTCACACAGCAAAAAACTGCACTAAATCCTTGGAAGTTACAATATGCAGATGAATAAGACAAAGGTATTTCTTATCCGATTACTCAATTAATCAATGGAATAATCAATAGAATACTCAATTACTAAAATAATTGATAGTTGCAGCCCTAGGTTGCTGGCTTGATGATGGTCACCGTTCTCACACCGAGTGCAGTATAATGCTGGGCTCAGTGCTAAAACAAAAACCAGTGATGCAAATGTTAAGCTGTCTTCCTAATGCTTATCAAGTCAATGCTCACCATAAATGCCCCATGCAAGACAAAAGTAATGAGAAACAAGTGTAATTAACTATCAGCAACTGTGATTGTGTTATTTCATTTGAGAAGCTTTTTAGCTACAATACTTGTTAGAATAGAATTAGACAACGGCATTGCCTACGTGTAATTAAAAACAAATGAAAGAAACTAATAAATATTGAGTTCAGTAGAACAAAGGAGTGTGTTTATTTAAGTTATATTGTTAATCTTATGAGAGAGGTGAATTAAAGTGCTTATTAAGTTTTAAAAAGTTCACTTAATAAGCAGTGCAATCAAAAGGTACATGTAAACCAAGTGTATAAAATCTGAAAGCTAGTTCATCAGCTTAAAAAGAAGACAATCAAATGTACTGCTGGTGTTCATGAGGCTGCTGCACAAAAAGCCAGAGGCTGCTGTTAGACCGAGTTGCAGGAATGAATTACATCAATAGAAATCAATTTTGAAATCCTCAGGAAATTGCCAAGTAATGGTGATGATGACACGCTGTATAGCATTTTATTTTTGCATTAAGTTTGTCTTTGTTATATATCAGATTTTTTAAAATTAATTAATCCCCACTGCCACTATTTGCTGAAACTACAGTAATGTTTTAAGTATCCAGGAGTAATTAACATATATCGCTATATAACAGATGTCTGGAACATGCTTACATGTATGAATTACAAATTTACAGAGGATTAAAGCTCATCTGTAGGTTAATTATTGGCTAATTACCAATGTAATGTGTTTGCTTTTTTGCATGCTTTTTATGTAATCCTAAATTAGCCTGATTTACAGTAAAATCGATGTCATATCAAATCTCATTTAAAGTTTTGACTATTTTCCTATTTCCAACTCCACTAAAACCTTAAGTTATAAAATTTTTTTTTTAGTTTCAGAAGTTATTAGTAAAAAGACTGTTTGGGAATGGATGTATCAAAAAAAAATGGATCTACTGTTAATTTCCTTTCAAAATAGAATTATACACTCACCGGACACTATCAGGCACACCTTTCTTGTTGGCCTGTGTTTTACCTTCAGAACTGCTGTAATTCAAAAAGTTGTTGGAAGCATTTCTCAGAGATTTGGTGTTGACCAGAGGTGTAATGCAATTTGTTTAAGTAGCCGAGTGCATCGACCTGCATGCCACCATTGTTATTTGTTTCCAAAGCTATTTCACTAGTGGCAAGTTTACATTAATTAACTATAACTGAGCAAAAGTGATCCAATTTCAGACTGAATTTAAGAATATGAAGTTTAACCATCTTCATCACTTCTTACATACCGCTTACAGCTCTCCCATCCCTGAATGTGTCTTCTCTCTTTTTCATTCTTTCCTGTGGGACAGTTTCCTGCTCGCTCCTTAACTTTGGTGAATTTTGGTGTCTAACACTTTTCACAGTGTTAAAGTTGCAGACACAACTGACATGCAGGATTATTCCAGAGGAACGCTGGTTTATTGCCAAATAATTCACCATGTAGATCTGAAATCTGTGTTACAGGGGTCCTTTATGTTGTGCAAAAGAAAAAAACCCTCTTTTGGTGTTAAAAAGCTACTGTTTGGATTTAATAAAGAGGCGCGGAATCAGTTTTGTGACTGAAAGGCGTGAACATGGGTATTTTTACAGTTGGCCTTGGTGCATATGTAGGAGAATAAACTGCTCAAAAAAATAAAGGGAACACTTAAACAACACAATATAACTCCAAGTAAATCAAACTTCTGTGAAATCAAACTGTCCACTTAGGAAGCAACACTGATTGATAATCAATTTCACATGCTGTTGTGCAAATGGAATAGACAACAGGTGGAAATTATTGGCAATTATCAAGACACACTCAATAAAGGAGTGGTTCTGCAGGTGGGGACCACAGACCACTTCCCAGTACCTATGCTTTCTGGATGATGTTTTGGTCACTTCTGAATGTTGGTGGTGCTTTCACTC
Source organism: Pterophyllum scalare (assembly GCA_024447675.2). Lineage (NCBI taxonomy): Eukaryota > Metazoa > Chordata > Actinopteri > Cichliformes > Cichlidae > Pterophyllum > Pterophyllum scalare. The sequence continues at coordinate 75,844 of JAMQGT020004559.1, forward strand.
TCATGGTGCTCACAGCCCAACACCGTGCAGGATGCTTGGCATTTGCCAGAGAACACCAGGATTGGCAAATTCGCCACTGGCGCCCTGTGCTCTTCACAAATGAAAGCAGGTTCACACTGAGCACATGTGACAGACGTGACAGAGTCTGGAGACGCCGTGGAGAGCGATCTGCTGCCTGCAACATCCTTCAGCATGACCGGTTTGGCAGTGGGTCAGTAATGGTGTGGGGTGGCATTTCTTTGGAGGGCCACACAGCCCTCCATGTGCTCGCCAGAGGTAGCATGACTGCCATTAGGTACCGAGATGAGATCCTCAGACCCCTTGTGAGACCATATGTTGGTGCGGTTGGCCCTGGGTTCCTTCTAATGCAGGACAATGCTAGACCTCATGTGGCTGGAGTGTGTCAGCAGTTCCTGCAAGATGAAGGCATTGAAGCTATGGACTGGCCCGCCTGTTCCCCAGATCTGAATCCGATTGAGCACATCTGGGACATCATGTCTCGCTCCATCCACCAACGTCACGTTGCACCACAGACTGTCCAGGAATTGGCGGATGCTTTAGTCCAGGTCTGGGAGGAGATCCCTCAGGAGACCATCCGCCACCTTATCAGCAGCATGCCCAGGCATTGTTGGGAGTGTTCATTTATTGGGAATGAGAGGGGGAAATGTTGTAAGAACACGTTCATAATTGGCATAGGTGGCTGCTCAAATCTGTGAGGGCAATACTAATTTTGGCTCCGTCCTGTAATTCTTCACTTAGGCCTCACTCTGCATCTTTAGAGCCAAAGCTCCTCTTCTGCTCTTCAGTAATAATGCGAGTATTTTATCAAAACTGAGCAGAGCTGAACTGTGTTCTAGTTTTTTAGTCACATTCCTAAATGGAGATCAATACATAATTAAGAAGGCTCTGCACATCTTTTCTGAGCAGTGTGCACACAGACACAATTTTCAAGTCTTTTTTTCTGTTTGGCTCTATTAGAGCCATATATCACATTTTTGAAATGTCTGTCAAAATACAGCTATTAATGGGACTGTGTTAGTGTGTCAGATTAATGTCTGATTCTTAAGATATGTAATATGGACTTTAATAAGTACTTGTGTAGCACACTTGATGTGGACCAGCATCAGTTCAGGCACTAGACATTTACTAGGTCTGGTACTAAGAGTAACTGAATGCAATCAATTACTCCTAGTACCACAAATTACTGAACAGATGAACAAGCGGTGGTTTATTACCTCACCATTCAACATATAAAGACAATGTACAGTGCTTGTGAAATAAAATACAAAAGATATATAAATGAAATAGAGCTCTGTCCCCCAAGAATAAGTTTTTGTTTAATGTTCAAAGCTCTGCTTGTAACCATTACTGCTACCCAGGTAGTATTTTGGGTACATCTTATCTGTATCCCAATAGGCAGTCAGGGTCCAGGGTTCTCCTGTGAATGGATGCTTCTGGCTGGCCACACTATCTCACCATTTACAGTCACAAAACCAGTCTACACAACAGTGTAGACTGTGAATAACTATGTCCATGTTCTAGTCTTCATGAGATTTTATCTAGTTTTATTACTCTCAATAGTGTGTCAATGTTTTGTCCAATAGCTTAGTCAGCTTTAAAATTATCAACCTTCATACTAGGTTTTAACAGTCCACCTCATGAAATAAAACAATACAATGATCTTTTTCATATAACCCATAAATTAATATGTATATGTAAGTATATGCTCTGAACCAGGAATGTATCTTTAACAACCAAAATAAGCATTTAAGAGCTTCAACCATGAAATATTACTATTTATATTCTCACACTACTCAGTGTGAGATTAGCATTAGCAGCTAGCATTAACACATATAAGATATCAATTTTATTGAATAGCAATGATGCACCAAAGCATAGAAACATTAGAGACAGCATTCAGATAAACTCCTAATTTTTTTTTTTTTTTTGATTATTGAAAGTGTCTGGCAGTAGTATAAAAAAAATAAAATGCAATTCTACTGGTGGGCCGCCAGTTGATGTTCCCTGTCGTATGGGTTACATTTGCAACCTCACACAGCTTGCCGACAAAAAGTAGCCCAGTAGCAGTACCTTCATTAATACCCAAAAGGCTTGGCATCTGATAATAAATAACATTTGGTGTTCCTCTACAGGTCATCTGTTACACACATATTTCAGGTCTATGTGCTGTAATGATGCAGCTCTCCTCTGGATAAATCCTGCACTCCACCTGAGTCTTACTCCTCAGGACCTCACAGAGTTCCCTTTCTATTAGAACACTATGTTGATTCTTCTGCTGCCTCTCATTTATCTGAATGGCCACGCTATTTTCAAAAATAAACACATGTAAAACCTGTGCTGACACAGTATTATCTTTGTTAGGACATCTCTCATTACCTTACACGCCCACATCGGGTGTGCTTGTTTTTAAGCCAGTAATTTGTGCTTCTCTTGGTAGATAATTACTTAAATGATGACTACATCATTGCATATAAATTTGTACACAGTAGATCACCCAAAGAACGTTCCACTGCCCTGGACACATTTTGGGAATTAATCATTACGCAGCTTTCAGTCTGCTGCTTCTCTTTGATAAACCCCAACAGTGACTTTTTGATGCCAAAAGTGAAGCTAGCTAACTTCAATTATCTTTTATGTACTCCGTGCCAGTAAAAATAAACAATAAAAAAATAAAACCATATTTTATTTAGGATTTGTCTTTTTGATAAATGAGCAGCAAGGATTATGTCAATCTCGTTTCGCAATGTGACTGAAGGAATAAGCTTCTGTCTTCCCCTTGGAGAATACGGGGCTGTGCTGCACTTGTTAGATGTTGCTAGCAGGAGAGTGATAAGCCTTCAGTAACATACTGTAGAAGAGACATCACTGTATTTTTTATGTGATTGATTAAATTTGTCTTCAAGAAACAAATTTCCTGTGGGTATCTGAGTCCATTAAAAACCGATGCCCATGTGGTATGAGGATATAGTAAGATGCAAACAATCTCAAACTGACACATCTAAAGTCGAGAAAATATAACTAATCACAAATCCAGGCCCCACAGCTTTCTTCTTCATCCTATTACTCATAAACCTCTCAGTTTCTCCCAGCTGTCTGCATGGCACAGATAATAAGGGAGCCAGACATTTTTCTCTCTGCTTTATGAGGCTCTCCTTTATCCACAGCAGCTGCCGTTTTTTTCACGTCTTTTTATTCTCTCCACCCGAAGAAACTTCTGACAAGATGAGCTGAAAATATTTAATAAACGGAACCTGGCTAACGAGCTTTTTCTCAGAGTGAGGACTAAACATGCAAAATTATTTCTTACTTTTGTAAAGCTTTGATGTGCTGATTACACAGCAGTGGAGCCAAATGTCAAGGATGTGGGACTTATCTGAGAATGTTTTCATTTCTAAATCTGAAATCAGGTGCAACATTGTCATGTATACAGCCTATGCGCCACTGATTGAGAACAGCCACTATTTGTTCCATGTGAGGGTGATGTTAAGTGGGAGGTGAATTAGGCTGTGAGAGACAGCAGGGTTTCTGGCTGATATTTTGTCCCTGCCAGGACCATCTGCACTGTTGGAACTGCTCTCCTATTTAAGCACTCGGTTTGGTCATTACATCTGTTTGTGAATTCTCTCACACTGCTGACATAACACATGTGCATATGTGTGTTTCTCTTCTGTCTTTGCAACGGACATTGTGAAATTAACACTTTTAAGGTAAGGACATCTGTTTAGCATATATGGACAATATGGATATACCTCACAGGGAGGGTAGGGCTTATGATTTAAGAAAGTTAAAGGTAGAAGGTCAAGAAGTTAATTTGCCAGATTATAAAAATATGTTTTATGTTTTATTAGTTCATGAGCTTCTTTCAAAGTTATTACTACTTTTGTTTTCACTGCCTAATTCTAATAATAAGATGTCCAAATAAATTATTATATTATATCAAATGTTGTTTCAAATTTCAAAAAAGTTTGTGAAAGTTGCAAAAGTTGCAATCAGCCCTGAAACCCTTGACTCCCGTGCACCTACCTTTTCAGTTTATGGAACCACATGTGAAACACTTTGGCTGCATCAGGTCCGTTTGCATTTTGAATTCTTAATTCTTGCACTGTTTTTAACTTTTTATTTACTAGTGTTGCTCCTATTTGAGGAGAGTATACACAATGCTATTGTAGATATAATTTACGCATGTTCACTAAAAATGTCGCAAATTAGCAATTAATTAGCTTGTAAGTAACTTTGCTTGTTCAAAATGTGGATGTGCAGAACAGACAGATTTGCAGGTTACAGGTTTCTCTTGGAAGTCACTTCTCATAACAAAGACATAAAATAAATAAATACAGTTAAATAACAAACACATCTTTGTGAGAACGAGCTTTAGATGATCATCCATCCAGCCAGCCATCTTCTTCTGCTTATTCAATTCAGGGTCACCGGGGGGGGGGGTGTTGGAGCCTATCCCAGCTGTCATGGGGCTTTTGTACAACTTACTGTCAGACTCTCATTTTTTCCACACAGTTTTGAGGGTTAAGGCTTTTTACTCTTGCAGTTATGTTTGAGGGACATTCAGAGTAAATGTTTGTCACTTAGGTGAGATGGTTAATTTACACATCGCTTTTAGTTGTGTGCTTTATTTGAAATGTTGATTGATTTTAATTCCAGGGTTCTTTCAATTTTTGCACTCCTTTAAATTTCAATTTCTCTTTTTGTTTCTTTCTTTTAATTCCATTATTGTTTGCCTTCATAAAGCACTTTGTAGTGTACGTTGTAGTTTTTGAAGACCATTTCTATATAGGGTGCCATTAATCAAAGGCACGTGCAACCTAGGTAGCTGTTTTCATGAAACAATTCCACAGACGGGTCCTCAGTAACATCACTGGCAGATCCAGTGTTTTAATAATGATAACCAGCATATTATAATGTGTTTCCAGTTTTTATTCACTTTGATGAACAGAGTGATACAGCCATTTCTAGATGTTAACAAGCAATCTTCATTCCAAGTCCAGTTTTGAAATTTCCTTGCTACAAAATATTCCACAGTCAGCTGTTAGTGGCATTATAACAAAGTGGAAGCCATTGGGAATGACAGCAACTCGGTGACAAAGTGGTAGGCCATGTAAAATGACAAAGGGGGTCAGTGGATACTGAGGTGCACAGAGGTCACGAACTTTCTGCAGAGTCAATCGCTACAGACCTCCAAACTTCATGTGGCCTTCAGATTAGCTCAAAAACACTGCATAGAGCAGCTGCACCCAAACCTTTATCAAGCACAATGCATAGCGTCAGATGCAGTGGTGTAAAAGCACTGGACTCTAGAGCAGTGGAGATGTATTCTCTGGAGTGATGAATCACACTTCTCCATCTGGCAATCTGATGGATGAGTTTGGGTTTGGTGGTTGCCAGGAGAACAGTACTGTACTTGTCTGACTGCATTGTGCCAAGTGTAAAGTGTAATGGAGGGGGGATTATGGTGTGGGGTTGTTTTTCAGGAGTTTGGCTTGGCCCCTTAGTTCCAGTGAAAGGAACTCTTCATACTTCAGCAAACTAAGACATTTTGGTCAATTTAATGCTCCCAATTTTGTGGGAACAGTTTGGGGATGGCCCCTTCCTGGTCTAACATGCCTGCGCACCAGTGCACAAAGCAAGGACCATAAAGACATGGATGACCAATTTTGGTGTGGAAGAACTTGAACACCTTCTTCCCACAAGAGTTGAAGTTGTTACAGCTGCAAAGGATGGGCCAAAATCATATTAAACTCTATGGATTAAGAATGGGATGTCACATGTGTGTGTGAAAGAACGAATACATTTGGCAATATATTGTTTGATAATGGACCATTTAGTCATTTCCTTAAAGGAAAACCTCTCTAGATTCAGAAAAAAATAATCACTTTTCTTGTTGCTAATAGTAAGCTGAATATTTGATATTTCAAGATATCACATTGAGCTTTAGAACTTGTGACACATTTTTCAACATTATATGACATTTAATTGTTAGTAACAGCCACTTTGGTGATACCTGCTGAAAAACTGCAAGCACCAGACCTTTTTCCTCATTGTACTCTCCACAAATAAATATTGTAAAACAATGGTTAGGTTTGTTTGTGGAAATAAAAAAAATATACACGATATTCCAAAGATTATGTTTAAAACGCTCCTCCATTGAGGTAAACCATTTAACAGATGAGCTCACAGCTAGAAAGGATTCAATGTGGTTTGGTGGGCCTGAGCCAAACCAGGACACCATTTGGTCCATGGCTCACCCTGCTGGGTAATAATACTATTCACTCGGCTGCCCCTGTGCCCTCGCCATCTGGGGATTTAATGAGCCCAGAATGGCCTTGCTGATGCCAACCAATTGCAGAGCTTGCATTCAGTCCCCTGGTTGGTCAAACCCCAGTATGAGTCTGGAGCTTCATGGAAGCAGAGATACGTTAAATGTCCCATACTGCGAGTTCAAGTGAGGTGCTGCGCAGCAAGGATGCTGGGGGGGGCTAGAGACATATTATCACTCTTTGTCACACATAGAGACACATATACACCTGCATATAACACTTTCCATGTATCAGTATACTGTTCATCGTTGGACTCATAATTGCTTCAAAAATTATTTAGGAAATTCTGAGACAGAAAGTGCTTACACATCACTGAGCAGCAGGCTTGATGGAGGTGCACGATCCTAGCTAAACATGTAGAATTTGCAGGCCACACCATTTGACTTTTGATTAAGCCCTAGTAATTTTCCTCTAATTTTAAACTCACCATTAATGTGCTATGTTTGTTTTCCTCAAAATTCATCTTTCCCCACAAGGACATCAGATAAGACTCCAAGCACTGAAGCAGGGAAGGTGAATGTAGTTTACAGCTAGAAGTCAGGCCCAAATTCTTTTTTCTCACAGTATGAGTCAAAAAGATCAATAGTCTGTGTTGCTCATGTTGGACCCTGCAGGTTTTTGAGTGGTGCCTTGACATAGAAGCAGCGGCAGCTGCTGATTCAGAGTGCACTGGTGATGGTGAAATCCTCCCTATGATCGAGAACTTTAAAGTGACAGAGCTCTCCCAGAAGGCCTGAGTGGGGCTCAGTCAAAGCCCTCTGATGCTGTTCTTCATGCTTGGAGAGTGAACAGGGACCTGTGAGCTGCATGCATTTACTTATATTAAAACACAGTACAGTACAGCTGTTCTTATACATGATTCAAAATCACAAGCCCTAGTCACAATTTTAACATTTTCTTTTTTATATATACATATATTTATACATACACACTTATTGTATATCTGTGATGATGGGGACAGCTGATTATTTTAGATTTGCGACTAACAAGTCACCAATTGGACCCAGTACCAACTGAATTTTAGTATTGTTTGCACTTACAATTGTACTATATGAAACAGTTTTCTCTGCTTTTGAGTACTGAAAAAAATTCATTAAAGAACATGTCGGTGCCAGTATTGCTGAACAAAATCCCCATTAAATTATAAACAGAGGGGTGCTCTGACAGGATCTTAAATTATGAGACCATCTGGAGCTCTCTTATTAATTTCTATATGCTGATATATCAGCTTTCATGTAGGCCAACACTGCTTTTATTGGACATCATAAAGCTCATTAATATTAGATTTTTAGCAGCCCATCCAAAATATCACAATGGTGCTTATCTTCTTAAGTGACAGGAGAAACACATTACACTGTGGTGCTCAGCGCAGCAAATTAAAGCAATTCATATTTGTTAAAATTAGGCACGAGAGAATAATGTAAACATCACGACTCACTGGTAAGGACTCACACTGGACACAGAAATAAGTCTGAACTGAGTTTATTCCCAAAGGTGCGTAAAAAACAAAACAGCTGCAGGGGGTCTCTGTGGGCATCTCACACACACAATAAATCACTAACTCCAAAAGTTATTTCCCAGCGTAAAAGTCTGTGTAGAAAATGCAGATAATAATCCAAACAAGAGTGAACCTGGACACCTGACTGATGCAACGTTCTGGTCTTGACTGCTTCCACCGGCTTAATACTCCATTCCATCAGAGAACATGAAGAGGAGGTGAGTGATGAGATCAGCCACAGGTGAGCCCGTGGGTGGAGTACCCAAGACCCACCTACCTCTGCATCAGGCAAGACTCCACACGAACAAAAATACAGGCAGAAAAAGAAAACAGAATAGAAAATGTAACCAAAAAGGCAGGCCAGCCAGAGCCTCCAGGGGACCATGACACTAAATGGCACCTGTGTTTTATGAATTCAGACAACATTGTCATACAGCTGATTGGACCATACTGATTTTCTCCAAACTTGAGATTATTTCTGCTAATTTGAGCCACAAAGACACCAACAGCACAATTATGACAGGAGAGTCAAAGAACTTTTTTCCAGAAATATGCAGCACAACAGCACAGTCATGGAGGAACTAATTAACCACTTTTTCTGTGCTTCTTTTAAGTGATACCTTACTTATCCATAAGTAGCCAGCAAAATCACAAGTGATTTTGCTGGCTACTTAGTCGTCCCTTTGACCAAGCAGACTTTGTCAACACAATTCAATTACTTCTTCATTGGTTACACATTGGGCTTGTTTGGTGATGGTCCCAATTTCATTTGCCTTTGATTCTGTTTTTCTCTTTGAGAGACCTGCTAGTTATGCCCCACAGTTGCATATAGCTAATGAGGAGTTCTGTTTATGCCTGCTGCTTTTTTCCAACACTATCACTGTCACATAGCCTCATTTCCCTCTTTAACTCCTAGCTCACATAATGTACCCTTCAGGAAACCCTAAAACTGTGCTCCACAATCTGTACGGAGGTGAGCTTCTCTGTCTGCGTCTCTTCCCAGCTGAGACTGTAATTAACTTGTACTGATTGAACCATCAAGCCCGCTCAATGTGTGTTCCTGCTCATTTGAATCCCATAGAAGAATCAACATGAAATACCAGACGTACTGCTGTTAGCTTGATGATGGCTGCATTGTTTTCTTCTTTTTCTCAACTTATGTTATGTTTCTATTTCAAACAGTTGAGAATCTGTCTAGACGCATTAAACCAGGGGTGAATAAACAAGAATGCATCAAGACATGGATGAGACCTCTGTCGCACAAACGCACACTCACATACAACCCATGCTTTATTCCAGAGAGCTTTATTAACAATAATTCTGAGTTATCTCTGTAAAGCCTCCTGGGCTCTGGCTCAGTGTGAGGCACCACTCAAACCACACAGAGACCTCCCTATTGTGGCAAATTATTAGAGCTCAAAAAAGACTCTTCAAAAGCCTTTGTGACTTACTCCTACAATCCTCAAGCACTAATTTCCAGCTGTGGGGTTTTTGTGGGGTCAGGTGGGGATTGTTAAAATTGTTTCTGGGCCAATTATGCAGAGAAAATAAGCCATGTTTATTGCCCTACCGGGACTAAACTACAGCTCACTGATCTAATCAATTTGATTTAGGAAGTTTAGATGCACTTGATATGTTCTCTAATCTTGACAGTTTTATTAGCTCAGATAGAATGGCTTAATTCTTTCAGGAGGGCATTGCTTTAGAACAGGAGTTTTCAGGACTTTCAGAGATGTCAGCTTTCAGTCATTTAAATATGTGAAATGACAAATAATATCATACAGAATGCTGTTATTACCATCAGTAGATTTTACCTGTAGTCATTCTATGAACTGAAGGAGTTCTCAGTCATATTTGACATACCGCGCTGGTCTGAATTAAAAACTGAACAGTATTAAAATTTGAAATTTCTTGTTCACAATTTTCACAATGATCATACTGACAATATGTGAAATAGCTTCACCACAGAAACCATTCTAGCAGTGCTGCCCACACATGAACTTTACAATGGCAGGCTGCCCCTGTATATTTACTGGCCTGTTTAATTTCTTTATCTGTCTGAGAGAGCAACACAACACAAGCCTTCCTTTCAGAGTTTCAGTCTCAGAGTCACTTCTCATGTCTTCCCATACTGGCTGGTTTGCTGGCCAGCTTGCTGTTGTTGTGTTCCTTGATTGACTCCAACCTCACTGTCTTGTGCTGCAAGTGGTAACAGTAGTCCTTCTGAGGTCCTGCATCTGAGGTCCACTCTAACCTTTCTATGTGGAGCTTGAAGTCAGAATTTTTGTATCACAAAAGTGTCTCTCTTTTTACCTGGCTAAATCACCATAGTAACTTATGCTTAACACTTCACCTGGTCAGGAGCACGTTACAATCAGTTATAGTTTAAAATCACCTGGTAGTGCCACGTCGTCACTTATTTTTTAATTTCCACTGTGTTTTTAGTGTAATGCAGATTCTCTGATCTATTTATCTATCTGTATGAACCCCGGCTGTAAAGTTAGAAAGCAAAAACTGCGCATTGCATTGTCACTGGAATTTAGATGTCAAGGAGAAATTTGTGAAAGGTAAAGGTATTTTATAATCATTCGTTTCATTTAATTCATTTAAAAATTATATGAGAATTAAAGTGTGTGGGCAGCCTTTTCACTGTGTTAGCTAAATACAACATGTTATTAAGGATGCGCCGATCGGATATTTGGGTCATGTATTTTTCTGAGTCCTGTGGACTTCAAAATACAATAGGATAATTTTGGTTCAGCAGTGGTAGCAGGTTGGCAGTCTATCGGCACCTACAGACTGCCCATCTACCTCAGAGAGTCTGTTGTCAGAACATATGTGGTACAACAAGTCTGTGGGCTACTCTTGTTTGTGCTGTTGTGCCACAGAGAAGAGCAAAGTTATGACATAATAAAGAGCCCACGTGAAGCCGAGTGTTAAACAGTGAAGTGTCCACTGCAGTCGCTGTCTGTACTTTTCATGCTGTATTTTTTTTTCATCTTTGATGTTTTCATCACACTTTTCTTCCTTTTGAACTCCACTGTTGTTTCCTTCCCTGTTTCGACCCACTTGTCAACCAGTCAACATTTGACCTGTGCAACGCTTCATCCACACAAGCGGCCCAACAGTCATAAAATCCTTAAAAGGAAAAAAAACTGTTGTGGACAAAAATGAATGAAACATGTAGCAAAACCTAACTGAGTAAAGTTGGGCAGTCGGTCTCATTTGAGACAAGACTATTTTCATAAAACTAAGTAAACCACTTTAACAGTGCCACCCATTAAACACCAGCAATTTGTCTTCTCCTCTTCACACACTGTGACTCTTAATCTTCCTGCAAAAACAGCTAACACTGGTTAGACAACTCCCATTTGCTGATGTAAATGTAAACAGATGACTATTGCTGCAAACATTTCAGTCTGAAGAGTTTTTTAAAGATTAATAGTCAGAAAGAGCTACAATCGGTCAAGTTGACCAGTTGATTGAAAAATCATTTATTTTCAGTATTTTGGTGATCTATTGTGTCTTAGCCATTTTTCAAGCAAAATAGTCAAGCATTTCCAGGTTTTGCAGTGTGAGCATTATCAATTACAAAATAGTGGATATCTTTCAAACTGTTGGTGAGACAAAAACACTTTTGGTTTTCAGACACATTTCAAGTTTCAAAAGATACTAAAAAATGATCAGGTTTTCTTTGAATATTCTTTTTATATTTAAACTGAAGTCCTCATCTCACAGCTTTTCTCTTCTGGGAAAACAAAACAATTCAAAAGGAACAGTGTGAAAGACTAACTCACCAATTGCTCTCCAAAGAGAATGTGAGCCGCATTATCAAAGACAACATTTCACAGCACTCGCTGCCAGAACTGACATCATAAATAACAGAGCATAAGTTAAAAGTACAGATACTGTATCTTAAACTATTTCAATGCACATGCTTGTGAGTTGTTAGAAGGAGACATACAAGGAGAAATTTAAGATTCTAGGCGTTGTTTGGGAAACAGCCTGGAATGAAATTAGGAGAGACAGCAGTGAAATGGATCCTGGTTGGTCTCTCGCTCCAGTTAATCAGATAACAACAAAAGGCACCAGAGCATGGGGGGAGGAATCTGTCAGCAGGAAGTAGCGGCCTTGAAACTCTAGGAGAGGCACAAAGAGACGGAGCAAGTGAACAGCAAATGTATTTGGGGATGAAAGAGTGAAAGAATATCCTTAGAGGACCATGCATCTAATTGCTTTTGTAATAGATGCACCAGCAGGTGTCAGCAAAGCAAATGCTAACTAGGACATGCTCCAAACCGCCCTTACATGAATTATTCACCCTAATCCTCATTCTTTGGGCAAAACTGGAGCATGAAGTATGAGAAAGAGAATGTAAGTGCAACCTACTGAGGACAGTGACTTGTAAGCAGATTGAGCTCTGTCATCTGGCTCCCAGTTTATTCATAATAAGCCTGGCACAAAACACACATGGATAATCTTACATCAAAACTTGATACGTCTGTTATTTGTGTCTTCCTCAAGCTGGAAGATTTTGATGCTTTGGCGTCTTATCTGCCATGAACAAATGACCGTTTCAGGATGACTCACTGCCTCTCACATATCAAACAGTAGGAGGTCCCTACTGTAACATTTCCTTTGATATCATAGAGGGAAGAGCACGAAAAACCTCAGACGGCATTGTACATGACATTAACACAGATCCCCATGTGTGATAGACTGTAGTGCGTCAATCAAATGACACTTTAATGTTCAAAACTTGATGTGTCAGCAACTTGACAAACATATCTTACTGTGACAGTCTCTAAATTGAGATTATTGACACAAGTTGATTTTGACTCACATATTAATAAGGCTGGCTTCTTCCAGGGATATCAAGTAGAGCAGTGCCCCCCCCCCCAAAAAAAAACTAGGAAATCTCAAACTTCAATACAAGAGCAGCACATTTAGAGACAGAGTAATGAGTAATATCACAAACTAACCACCTCCTATTACCAGTTTTAATTCACTTTTAATATAAATGAATACATTTATATAAATATGTAACTATGCATACTTGTGAGTTATTTCAAACTGAATTTCTGTTATTGCTGCGGCCTCCCTGCAGTACCTTCGTGGTCCACAGTTTGGGAACCACTAAAGTAGAGATATTTTTGCAAACCTGTAAATTAATTGAAAAACAACAATTTTATGGAAGCAGTACGTGCATTCTAAAATTATTCTATATTTTAGAATTATTCTAGTAGTATACTGAGCACCATCTTCATCCTCTGAGCAATATTTTAACTGAAATTTAATAGCTTCTCTTTCTTTTATTGTATACAGAAAACTGAAATAAAAATCAGTATTTGAACAATGCATTTAACAAACGGGTAAATCTGCAATTAGAGATTTTTTTTATTTAATAGTCAAAATGGGTCAAGATGACTTTTGTGTTAAAAAAATAAAAATGGTAAATGTTGTTTATTACCATGTGAATAGTGAATGGAAGCTTGGCTAATACTGTATATCTGCAAGTCAAATTGCAAGTTGCACTGTCGGTCTCAGTCAGGCCTATTTTATGCTGTTACATCCTATATGTGGCATGATACTGCTGACCATAATATTTTATTAGATTGGATAAGATTGGATTAGATTAGAGCATGCCATAGATATTAAAGGTACTGCGCTACAGTGGTTTGAATCATATCCGTCTAATAGACAGACTCCAATTTGTTCATTAAAATGGGGAGTCCCTCTGTTTTCTTCCATTTATCTTTTTCAGGGTTGGGAGGAGGCTGAGCCTATCCCGACTGTCATAGGGCGAGAGGCAGGGTACATCCTGGTCAGGTTGCCAGCCTCCTGCAGAGCTAACACAGAGAGCCAGGCAACCATTCACACCGCCAGTTTAGAATCACCAATTAACCTAACCCCACTAATTACTTGTCTTTGGAAACCGGAGTACCTGGAGAAAACACATGCAAACACGGGTGCACACACAAACTCCATACAGAAAGGTCCCAGTGGTGGATTCAAACCCACTACTTTCTTGCTGTGAGGCAACAGTACTAACCATTGTGCCACCATGTTTCTTCATACAGTAAGGTTAATTGTGGAGTTCCACAGGGTTCTGTGCTAGGACCAGTTTTATTTACATTATGCATGCTTCCCTTAGGTGGTATTATTGGAAGGCATGGCATAAATCTTTGTTGCTATGCAGATGATACCCAGCTTTATCAATCCATGAAGCCAGGTGACACAAACCAATTAGTTAAAGTGCAGGTATGTCTTAAAAACATAAAGACATTAGATGACCTCTAATTTCCTGCTCCTAAATTCAGATAAAACTGAAATTATTGTACTCTGCCCTATCTTAGAAACATGGTGTCCAGCCAGATACTCCAGATGGTATTATGCGTTTTGGTATTAGTATGGTATTAGTCATTTTTGACAAGTAAATGTCCTTCAATACACATCTTAAACAAATATGTAGGACTGTCTTCTTGCAGTTGCACAGTATTTCAAAAATTAGAAACATCTTGTCTCAGTGTGATGCTGAAAAGCTAATTCATGCATTAATTACTTCTAGACTGGACTATTATAATTCGTTACTATCAGGTTGTACTAAACGCTCCCTGAAAAGCCTTCAGCCGATCCAAAAATGCTGTAGCAATAGTAGTGACAGGAACTAGAAAGACAGAGCATATTTCTCCCATATTGGCTTTTCTTCATTGGTTCCCTGTTAAATCTTGAATAATCAGGCCCCATCTTATCTTAAAGAACTCATAGTACCATATCATCGCAATAAAGCACTTCACTTTCAGACTGCTGTCTTACTTGTGGCATTTAAAAGGAGAATGGGACGTCATGAATGTTCCTTTTTCGCTCAACTCTTGTCACTATCCATGTGTTTATACAGCACTCTGCATTTAATCATTAGTTATTATTAATCTCTGGCAATCTTCCACAGCAAATTTTTTATCCGGTTTTCATCCCCTCCCCCGAAACCAGTCATGTCATTTGGCTGCACCATGCTGAGCCTGGTTCAGCCAGAGATTTCTTCCTGTTAAACGGGAGTTTTTCCTTGCCACTGGTGCCAAGTGCTTGCTCATGGGGGTTGTCTAATTGTTGAAGTTTTCTCTGTATTATTGTATAGTCTTTACCTTACAAAGTAAAGCATCAAACATCTTGAGGCGACTGTTTGAACAATTTGAACAAAATTGAATGGAATTGAAATGATGTCAGTAATATGGCTGACAAAAAAGTGGCTTCTGTCAAGTGAATTCCTCGGGGTAATCACTTGTGGTAGTACCTTATGGATTAATTTTTATAAGCTCCTTTAGATGCGTAAAGTAATCATTATGGATTGTCTGTCTTATAGGCTGTAGTTGGAGGATGGATTGGATGGATTGGCAGCTGTCTGCTGAGCAGTGTCAGGTCTATTTGCATCTCTATATGGTGTCAGTGCAGTCATTAGCTAACGGCTGTCTGTCTCATGTTATTTCAATCCCAGAGCTTCTCAATTGCAATACCTCTTCTCCTTTGTTTTATAGTCTCACTCCCAAGTGCACTCACTCTAACTTTTCTATCTTTGATGCTTTTCTCCAATTCTCAATCTGTCTGTGTTCACTCTCTCACTTCTGCCTGTGAAACCCAGGATGATTTCTCTCTAAAATTGTGACAGAAGTAAGCACACAACTAATATAACTCTCAGGTCATTCATTTATATGTTAGCCTGTTTCATAAAACTGTCATCCTTCCAGACTTCCTTTATTCCTTCATTCCTCTGCCATTTATTTCTTGTGGTAGGAAGACAGAAAAAAGGTTTCAAATCAGTGTCAACCCTGACCTTTTCTTTAAAAATTGACCAACATGTACAACACATATTGTTAAGTGAGTGGGCATGCATGAGTTTCAGTGTATGTGTGTATATATATTGGAACACATACTCCAGCTCCAAAAATAATAATAGAAAAAAGTAATCAGAATGCCATGGTCATTACCCTTCATTTTTCCAGAAAAAAGAAGTGAGTTTACAAAAATCTATTTGCAAAAAGGTCATGCATGACAGTCCAACAGTTTGCAGTTTCATTTTCATTTTGTACTGTCATCCTTCTCCCTTGCATTTCTCTTTCTCACACCCCCTTCTGCCACCACTATCTCTTATTCCCGTCTGTCTTCCTCCAGAGCATTTCTCATCAGACAAACAGAGCCCATCTTGCTTTCCAAAACAGCTACACAAAGTAGCTATCAGCCTGTCACATCTTATCAGAGTTTATGCCGTCTTTCCAGGGAGCAGAGACACTGGAATCATGGCTGCAAAGATTCCTAACTATTACATAGTAATAATAATGCAGACCAGTTTCCATACTTTCCAATTATTTGGGGAATATTTTGGTCACTGGGGTGTACAAATTTTTCACAGGAGAAATAGCTGAGATCAGCTGGATAGAGAAAACACATCTTTAATGACGGTCCATGTTCTGTCAGTTTTAAACCAAGGGTTGTCTATAACAGTTTGTCTTTGATTATTTTATGATACATTTTTACTGTTTTTCAAGTGTATTTTCAAACATCGGCATAAGATAAAATGCATATTTGGTGTCTGTATACATGTTAAACAATAGTTTATTTTTGTTTTTTCACATTTATTATAAAGGGTATAAAGGGTGCCTTTTGGTAAAAAGTTGGTAAAAAATGTTTAACGTTAAAATGAGTGGCAATGCATTCTCCAAGAAAATACTGTGGTTTGAACACTTTATTTATGCCATAAATTATACCATAAATAAAGTGTCAAGCATTTAGGAACTGCAACAACGGTAATGTAGAGGAGTAGATAGCAGCCATACAAATCACACGACTCTCACACCAGAGACATGGGTTTACATCCGGACATCAGTATTAGTGGAGTGGGCTGCAGTTCGCTGTGGTTCATTTGCCTTTCCAGACCAAAAGGTAAATGAACGGGCTCGAGCCCCTGCAAACATTTTTCATTTTAAACAAGATCATTATGTTTCCTGCAGGTTAACAGTGTTGTTTTACAATATACTGAGTAATCTGGAAATGATGATACAGAGCATACAAGAATTCCTATATAATGCTACCTATATAATACTCTTATTGTCCTTTAAAATAATAAATACAAATTCCTTATACAGAAATCTTTTCTGATAACTACATCAAATACACACTTTTAAGATTGGAACAAGCTTAATATTTGGTGTTTTCAATTCAATTTTATTTATAGAGCGCCAAATCACAACGAACAGTCGCCTCACGGCGCTTTGTATTGTGGGTAAAGACCCTACAATAACACAGAGAAAACCCGACAGTCAAAACGACCCCCTATGAGCAAGCACTTGGCGACGGTGGGAAGGAAAAACTCCCTTTTAACAGGAAGAAACCTCCAGCAGAACCAGGCTCAGGGAGGGGCAGTCATCTGCTGCGACCGGTTGGGGCTGAGGGGAGAGAGACAGGACAAAAGACATGCTGTGGAAGAGAGCCAGAGATTAATAATAATGATTAAATACAGAGTGAAGTATAAACAAGTAAATAAAGGTGAATGAGAAGAAACAGTGCATTATGGGAACTCCCCTCAGCAGCCTAGGCCTATAGCAGCATAACTAAGGGGTGGTTCAGGGTCATGTGATCCAGCCCTAACTATAAGCTTGATCAAAAAGGAAAGTGTTCACTGTTGTATATCCCAGTATATATAATTCAAAAATGTTGCTAAGCATTCTGAATGCACTGCCTGCTACAAACACTGAAGTTTCATATTTTAGAAAACAAAGGTCAATATTCTGAAAACAAATGGGTTTTTTTATGCATCTAGATCCCATGTGTAGGAACCCCATCACTGATGCACTAAATATTTTGTGAAAAAATCCTGTGAAACCTTTATCTTAGGCCCCAGTTACACTGGCATAGTGACCAGTTGGCAATCCCTGGCAACCACCCATCACTAGGGAAAGATGTGTATTTCTTGACTGGATGGCAACAGGAAGTAGTCAAAAGTGTGAAAAGTTTGATGCAAACCAGAAACAAAGGCACTTTGCCTTCAAAGTAAAAGTTGTGCCTTTTAAAACTTGCTGGTTGCAGCAGTAAGGCTGCAAGCATTTCTGGTTTGGTTTGCACTCTTTAAGGTTTCACAGGTAAGTTGATATTTGCCATGCAAACTAAGGGAGACTGCAGCAATCTGCTAGTGACCAAAGCAATCACAATCAGGTTTTTGGTCCAGCACCCTCTTTGTGACTCAATTTTGCCCAGCAACAACCATCGACCTCCACCAACTACGCTCAAACTGTTCAGAGAATTACACCTTTCCCTTGGTGACGGAGATTACTGGGGGTCATGATAAATCATATTTTGTCATATTACCCTGAAAGTGACATCCTTGATGGTTTAGGTCCCCTTAGATATCAGAGTGATCCTACAATGAAACTTTTTTATCCTTATGGGTGTCTCCTAAAGGGTGATAGTGGCTTCAATCACAGGTCACAAGGGGACACCAAATAGTGTCATAATTATGAAAATGATGTTAATCATATGCTATGGCCTTTACAGTCACCAGATCTCAACCCAATTAAACACCTCTGGGAGATTTTAGACCTACATGTCAACAATCGACTCTACCATAATCATCAAAATACTAAATGAGGCAACATGCTTTTGAAGAACAGCGTTTCAGTAAAGTTCCAGAGATTTGGAGCTTGTGCATCATGTCACCCAACACTTTATATTTTTCCATTCTTGGACTGGTCACCCTTCTGTATGCCTGTACCAACTTCTAAGGCTAGATGGATACTGAAGAACAAAGAAGGGGTGGGAATGACTGCGTGAAAAGTGGCAGATAACCTTTAGAAAGTCGTTTCATATTTGTACGGCTTGAAGAGACTCATGAATAATTAGAGCCCCAGGCCAGAAAGCCTCCGCTGTTGAACTCATAATAAGCTAAACAACAGAGAAAGCTTTACATCCTCAGTGCAGCAACATTTTTAAGACCTTTTTGTGCCAAGGTCAAAGACCCCAGAGCTTGAAGAAGTTAATATTCACTTATTATTTCTAAAGAGCCTTTGCATGATGAATTCAATTATTGCTAAAAGAGGACACAGGAAACCTTGGCAATAAACCAATGCAAAAAAGTAAACTTAATTCTTTAATCAAAAGACATTTTGAAAAATTCTGCCCTTTTCTTTATCCAGAAGGTTAATGGAATGGGGACTTATTTAGAGCCTTCTAATCAGAACAGGGAAGCGGGGCAAATTGAGAGAGATACTGTAAATCTTTGACATCAGTAAGTCTCATTTATTTTCTCAGCTCTCTCTCAATCCTCTGCTTTCCCTCTTAATTAACTGATTAAAACAGAGGATATGGGAAAAAAAAGCTTAATGGTCATTTTAGTTGTATGAATGAGTCATATTCTATTATATCTCAAAAAACGTAAAGTGTGTTGACATAAATTTAGTCATTCTTTCTGAAAATAAATCTATTAATTACTCATGATGGCTGGTTTATTCTAAACCATAAAGATTTTTCATTTCAAGGGAAACAGAGGAAATAAAAAGAGAAACACACACAGAGGGGAGTAAGATACAGTGAAAGTTACTGGAAAGATAGCAACTAGCCTAATGAACTCCAAATTATGTTTATATCCTACTAAAATGCAGCAGATAAACCCCAGGCCTTCCATATCGTCATAATGAGGAAATCTCATTAATTATTGTATCTGGCATCTGCAAAAATGTTAATCCCAGCTATATGAGTACAAGATCATAGACAGTACTGTGCAAAAGTCTTGATCCTCCTCTCATTTCTTTATATTTTGCTAGGAAAATGCAATTACGGTGGAGCTATTTATTAAAACACGCAAACAATAGTATAAAAGCCAAATAAAGGGCAAAAAAAGAGTTTGTACAATTCAGACAAGCTTGAAATTTTGTATGTGTTTTTCTGTCCAGGTACGCTTTTACTGTATTGGGAGTGTGTGTGGGATTATTATCATGCTGAAAAAAGAAACTGTTGCCAATCAGATGCTTTCCATATGGTCTACCACATGAATCAAAATCTGACTGGAGTTTTCTGGGTGACAGAGCCTCCACAAATGGCTGTAAACACTCACTGTTGTCTCTTCTGACCTCCCCTGTACATATTGACAAAGACCTTCAGAAAGTCTGGAGAACTATTGTTCGAAGACCAATTTAAAAATAATTGCAAGAAAGTGTGGGTGCTTGGAAACAAAATATAAAGAAATGAGGGGTGCTCGAGACTTTTGTTTCGGCACTGGTATCATTTAAGCTACAATAGTCTACAATAATGTAATGGACAAGACATGATATGTTCATTCCAACTTAATTTAATCCATAACATCCCCATTTGTTTAGGGAATGGTTGTTGGAAAACCTCATTCATATACAGAAGAAAAAAAAAGCTTTGCCTTTGAAGATTAATCAGGCACTTAAACATTTAACAGCAAAACCTTCATTTACAGGAAATGGAGTTGCCTCTGATCAGATGACAGCTGGAGAATAAATTCACAAACAAGTAAGTATATTGCCTCACTGTGGTCTCTACAAAGTACTGAGGCAAAATCAAATGGGGACAAGACTGATTAAATATTTACAGCTGCACAGATTATCCCAGATTAATTAACAAAAAAAACGGTGGCGCTCCGAAACAGCATTTACCTAAGAATTATACCGATACCATTTATGTCTGGGCAATTTCGTAAAATTTGTGACTAGTAAAGGAGAACTTTTCTATCTAAATACAAAAGACAAACAAAAGAAACTTCTTAACATTTATATTTATCGAGGGGTTCTAAATGTCAGCGAATCAAGTTTGGCTCAATTAATCACTGGAGTGGTTTACATTGTGTTATTCGTTTAGATGTTATCTGCTTGTAAAGCACTTGCTCTACAGCTTTAAATCAGACTAAAATGAAGTTTGCTTACTTAATGAGATATTCTGAAGGAGGCAGAACTCCGAATGTGGCCTTCGCGTTCAATCTGAATCCTGCGTTTCTTTGTGAGACACATGAACCACTTTACAGACTGAGCCAAGCTAAAGAAGCCGCAGATCATCACTTGAGGTCATGGATATATGTCTTTCTCTTCTTGCTGACAAGTGATTTTGAGTCTCTGTATTTACCCATGAATTAATCAAATCTTCAAATGAGGGCAAAAGAGAGCAGAGAGGGAGCAAGAGGTGGGAGGCAAGAAGCCAAGGGTGAAAAGGAAGACTGATGAGTGTTTGTGTGTGAGTATGTTTGTGAGAGAGGTGACACACATAGTACCTGAACTGAGGCAAAAGAAGGTCCTAAAGATGCTTAATAAAAGAAGTACAGACTGCATCAGTATTTTCTACTGAGTCACTTGCTCAAGTCATAATTAGTAAGATCCTTCCACAGATGAATAATGTTAAATTATTTATTTCAGACAAATTAATTTAGGTTGCAGTACTTCCAGGACTGAGTCAGTGTTCTGGGAACTCTTTGTCAGAATTAGTTTTTTAACATATCTAATTCAAAATGCAAGCCAAACAGCAATAACATAAAATTGACTTTATTGATCTGTGGTGGGGAAAAACAAAAGGGAAAATAGTAAAAGTGCGATAAAAGTAATGGAACTGCAGTTGGTCAGAAGCCAATAATTTATGAGCAGGTCACAGTTACAGTATATTATCTATACATTTTTATAGGAATGGTCTCACATGATATATTTGGTACTGAATGTGACATCTGCCATTTGCTAAAAAAATGACCGGACTTTGCACAGAAAGATTGCTGGAGTGACCTTATCATGTGACAGCTTCTCAATAATGAGCTGCAATTATTAACATTTTGGACAGAATTATATTTCAGTCTTAAAGGAAGATGTACTATTTCCTAAAACACAAATTTTACAAACATCTGTGTCTAAAAGCATATTAGAGGACTGAAAAGAATTACTTAAAACAGTAAGTTGTTAAGCGACTTTTACAGTTGGTGCAATCTAATACACTCTGTCCTAGACCAAATCTAAAACCTGATATAGGTTTACTGTAACCATGTGGAGCAAACGGAGCACTGTGAAGTCATTCATCTCACTACACCATTTTTCTACAGCCCTGGGTACAAAAACACATTAGTCATGCTGACAATAACAAAGAGAAAACACCAGGAACTTATTATACAACGATACAGACTTTGACATTACTGCATCTTTATGGCTGAGGCATCAATATCTGAGGAGTTCCTAAGGCCTCATGAGATCAAGAACCTTAATGATTAATAACCACAACAATCTTAAAAAAAAAAAGTGGTGTAATTAATGAGCAGTTTGTTTTTTCTTTGTTGTGATTCATTTGCATGATTTAATAAGTGTCATATTGTTCACAGCTATACAATAATAACAATAACAATAATGCAGTCTCCTCACAGCAAGATGGTCGTGGATTCAAAACACACTGCAGCTCCTCGGCGTGGGTTTGCATGCTATGGCTCACATTCGCCCCGGGCTACAACTACAACAGGATGTCACAGCCTGTCCAGGTTGTTTTCCTGCCTTTTAACAAAGAGTTTACACTTGACTGCATGCCGTACATGTTATTGCAGATTAGAATGCAGTAATTCACACATGATTTTCTGCCTCTTTTAGAATTACTTTTTTCTAAATAAAGGATTTCATTTACATGAAAGCTTCAATAAACAATGTTCTCAAGGAATCAGATATGCAATAAAAATAAGAATCCTAATATAATATTCAGATTGATATATGGTAATTCTATTCGGTATTTACAAGTGTGGGGGTAAATATATGTGCAGTATGTGCAGTGGTTATTTTGTGTATTGCACATGTTTGCACATACTGGGCAGTAAAATATACTCTGTGTCATTCTACAAGGACTGGCAAGTTTGAGGAGTCATTAAAC